>RXID01019396.1:0-198462 GCA_005019695.1 Trichopus zeylanicus subsp. travancoricus | reverse complement strand
GAGCAGGGCGAGCTCCCGCTCGCCCGCCCACCCGGACTCGAGCCCGGCGAGCTCCCGCTCCCGCGCGCTCGTCAGCACGCGTTCCCGCCCGCGCTCGGTGAAGATGAACAGTAACTATGAACAGTAAATCCTAACCGAAACGAAAAATTGGGTTTCGGTTCGGGACCGGCCGAAACCGAAACGTTTCGGTTTCGGCCGAAACCGCGAACAATGAGAAATACCCAGCTATATCTCAAGCTTCGGGATTTGTGTGATTGATAGAAGGAATTTTTACCTGCAACTTTCAAATTTTACCTTATTTATTAAAATTGTTCCGGTAATTTCAATATTTACTTATATTTTTTTTAAAAAAAATTATTACCTATAATTTTTTTATTATTTACTTAAAAAATTTTTTAAAAACTTTATTTTTATCCTTTATAATTTTACAACTCAATCTCTTAAAATTTTTACTTCTAAAAAATTTTAGTTTTATCCTTTATAATTTTACAGATAATCGCTTAAAAGTTTTTACTTCTCCGCCGCTATTTTTGCTCTCAAATAGGTAGAACAAACTATCAAGTAAATTTTTAAATTAATGATTTGATAGATTGATAAATTTATAATAGTTCCATTTAAAATTTTTTATTTTATACAATAAGTCCAAATTATATTTTTTTTAAATAAAGTTTAAATAAACAATGACCTCATGTTTAAATTTTTTCATAAAAAACCCTCCATAAAAAGTTAAATTACAAATTTAATATTCATATATTTACAAATAGACCCCTTAAATATTGTTATTTATAAAAAAGTCCAAATTTTATATTTTTTCATAAAATTTTTATAATATTGAAGCTTTTAAACTTAAAATTTTAACTTATAAGATTAATATTTGTATATTTATAAATAGACCTCTCAAATATTTTTATTTATAAATAAGTCTATTTTTTATTTTTTTAATAAAATTTGACAATATTGAAGGTTTTAAAACTTAAAATTTTAAATTACAAGTTTAATATTTGTATATTTACAAATGGATTTCTTAAATTTTTTTATACATAAATAAGTCCAAACTTTATTATTTTTAAAATAAAATTTTATAAAAAAGATATTGAAGGTTTTAAAACTTAGAATTTCAAATTACAAATTTAATATTAGGCTTTTTACTTACAACCCTGAAATTTTGCCTTATTTATCAAAAAATCCCCGTGATTTCAGTATTTACCTACCCTCCTTTTAAAATTTATTATTTATAACCCCCTGATTGTTATTTAATTCTTTATAATTTTACAACTAAATATTTTAAAATTCTTAATTTCTCACCCTCCACTCTTTCTTTCAAATATTTATAAATAAATCATCAATTAAATTTTAAATTATAATTTATATATTTGCACATCTACAAATAGGCCTATTAAATTTTTTATTTATAGATAAGTCTAAATTTTAATATTCCTCATTAACAGTAATTGTGATGCTCTCGATTCAACACAATATTATTTTTAAGTGTTCACGGCATGTGATCTATTGAAATTCAAGGTTTTTTTTTTTTGGGTCTTCAAGAAAATATTTTGTTATTGAGTCTACGATAATCATCATATTTAATTTAGTTGTAATTTTCATACTTTGTCAATATGAAACTAAAAATCGCACTCCAATCACACTGAGCTTCAGTCTCACACAGCCCGCTGATCCATAACTACAATCATTTTGTCAATGTAGGACTAATGATCATACTCTAATAACACTGAGTCTCAATTCTACATAGTTCATTGGCCTATAACTAGAGTCATGAGCTTTATAATATTTTTCTTTAAAAACTTAGTGTTCTTGCTGAGCTAACTTGCATTGTTCAAAAGATAACGCGGAATGTTTCTGATATCATTATATGACGTTTCTTATTCACCACGATATTATCTTTGTCCACAATTCATTGCTCACTAGATTCTATAGTTCTATTTTTTCCGACTATTTGGAAAAAGGTTTTGTTATTGGATCTCGACAATCATTATATTTAATTTAGTTTCAACTCTCGCACTTTATCGATGTGAGACTAAAAATCATACACTAATCACACTAAGCTTCAAGCCCACATAGCCCATTAACCTATAGCTAGAGTTATGGGTCTCACAGTAATTTTTGTTGTTTTATTTGCTTGAATCCTAATTTTTCAGTATATCAAATTAGTGAAAATTGCAACGGTAATTCTACCTCCCAATTGGAGGCAAGTCAAATCCAGAAAAATTTCAGCCCGGTCACGGGCAATGCACGTGTTTGGGTTGTACTCTAAAATTTCCCAAATTGACATTTTTTTAATAAAACCCAAAACAAACACAAACTAGTACATAAATTTTCAGCATTTTCAAATTGAGAATTTCAAAATCCGGGTTTCATTTTCACCTCAAACAAATGGACCCTTGTACTACAATATTTGCCAAAGCCTAAGCCTTACAGATTGAACTTTGTTTCACTGGTTGGCTTTGGCATCTAAACTATGTCATTCCAATCTCAAACTGATATTATGACTATCAAGAACATATTTCTCCAAATCATTCCATTGTTTTCCTTGAGTACAAGAATTAGGGGGGGTTGAAACTCTTGTTCTGGGGTAACCTTGGTACTTCCTGAAGAATATTGATGAGTGGAGGAAAACTTGCCCTTTTTGCTTAATTTGGGCCTGGATTCATGCTAGTTTATTTTGTATAACCTTTTTCTTATTGCAAGTTTATGAAGTGCATGTAAATACAAGGGACAAGACTTCAATATCATTTGTAGTTTGCTTCATGCCATTATTGTTTTCTAATACTGTAGGGACATTGAATTCTAATGTTCTTTGTATGTGTACAGATTTTGTTCTCTTTGGAGTTCTTCCCCCAGCAATGTCTTGGTCGGAAAGATATTCAAGTATTCCCTAACTCCAACAGTTCCCTCTCTGGTTCCTGGAGGGAAGTTTACTCTGATAATCGGAGGCGCCTTATTTCATATTTTCTCAGAGATGTTGGATAACTTCATACACTGATAATCATTTGGTAATCTAAAGCCAAAGATGTAAAATGCAGAGATGCAATATCTTTTTTGTATATTGCAGGTAGAGATTAAATATTGAATCCTGTCAGTGAATTTGCGCTTTTCCATATTTCATCATTAACCTGTTTTTGATGCATATTTCATTATTAATATTACTTCAAGATTATGTTCTATTTCCTGTTAATTTTTCAAAACTCGAGTAAATTTTCCAATATTTTAGTTCCAACTCCAGCTGCAAGCTTCCCCACCTCATATGTCTGAGAAAATTTTCTGTTTCATATTATGAAATAAAAAGGAAGAATACATGCTCATGGTGTCCTCAGCGCAAAGCTCAGTACCATGTATGATCAACAGCAGGAATCCAGCTAAGAAATTACCAGCTGTTAATTTGAGATGCATAAAGCAAATGCAAAACAATTGGTGGGTCAAAATTCTCATTTATAAATTAGGCTTTCCAGAAAATATTGCGCTCCCCTTTGGGAGCGCACACCCCCTGTTTCCTCTTTCATTTGATTCCTGCTTCACAATATTGCACTACAAGGATATATATATATATATATATATATATAAACTGAGGCCTGCTACTTCTGTGGCTTTGACCTAAAACACATTTGAAAGCCTGATTATATTCATATTTACATCATTGGATAATGCTACCCGGATAAAAAGGTGCACAAAGTTTATCATTTGCCTATATGCAAGCATCAGACTCTTGTAGCGTTGCAGATATGTGCATGGATTCCTCAGGATCGGATGAACTTGGATCAAAATGCTCCCTTGCTTTGTGCCAATCTCATGAAACAAGAATGAACAACAGGAGGGCAACAAGGGCCCCCTTAACAGAAGGGTGCTGTGCAACAGAATAAGCTGCATGAAGGGTATCACTATTAGCAAATAAAATACATCTGGGCATAAAAAAATTGAAAAGAGATGATACAATTTTTTGTTGGTCAGAATGTGCTCTGTTTAAAATCAGTGGGTTAGTCATCTCGACGAGCATTGACATGGAGTGTCTTCGCGAGAAGATTCTCTTTTAGCTAGCCGTGAAGAATAATAGGACATGGAGAAACAAATTGACAAGTATAATTTTGATTAAAAACAATGACCAGCCTAAGATCTAATATGTTACTAAAAAAAGTTAAAATAACCACTTTAGTAATAATATCAAAATCACGATGGGTGATGATGATACAGTAGAATTAGCTTTCTAGGGGCTATAATGACCTCTATGACTGAGCAATCCGCATGACTAGTTTGGAGATCATCCCACAATCTGTGAGACCTCAAATCAGAACCTATGAATTCCTCCGACAAGGCACACCAAACGCTAATCACTGCAAAGGATGCAATTAGCTTCCCTGTGCATATTTTGACCAAAGGGGCAGGTTAGTTCATTTCAGGATTCTAATGGCTGCACTAAGCTGAATGTGCTAATAATTCCTTGATTAACCATTTGGTTGACCATCAAAAGGCTGCACATCAATTAGACATCGATTATATATCTAAAGACCATAATTTTATAATAGAGCCAAGTAGCCTGGAGAGAACCCAACAGAACCAATAACTTAGACCATTAAGATGGGGGTTCATAAAATCCTCATCTATAAAAACCTATCACCCAAGATTTTCTGGAAGGAATTTAGCCATCTGAGTAGTGTCAACTAAGGGGCTATTTGGTAAATAAAAAAAAAGCTAAGTGTGGAAAAATCACTTTTCTCTACTTTCAACTCACTTCTAGAAGTGATTCAAAATAATCTACTTCTAGCATCTGGTTGAATGGAATTATATTTCGAAAGTGTAATTATTTACATAAAATACTATTTTTTATATAAAATATTATTTTCTTTAAATTTTTGTATAAAATATTATTTATTTAATTATTTTCATAAATACATTTTTTATGTAATTATTTATGTAAAATATTATTTATTTAATTTTTTATAAATAAAACTTTTATATAATTACTTATGTAAAAAATATTATTTATTTATTGTTTCGTAAATAAACTTTTTTAGTAATTTATATTATTATTGTATGTGAGATTATTTATATTATTATAATTTGAAATATCATTATGTTTACTTCTAGAAATCACTTTGGAGCAAAAATTAAAAAAGTAAAATTTAGTTCATTTTTCACTTTTGGATCAAAAGTATCCAAAAATAGAGTGACTTCCAAAAAGTCACTTCTGAACAACCAAATAATAGAAGTGGAAAAAAATAGATTCATTTCCAACTACTTCTTCCCACTTCCTATCAACCAAACAGCTCCTAACAAGAACTTGAACTAGCTTCTAGTGCATCACCACTTAGAAATGATGCAGAAGCAACTAAATTTACACGTACTAGAAAGCATGCCAAAGTAACAACCTATTAATTAAATGCATATGATTTTATGCATGCTTTATGTATGCTTTAGAGATAAGATGGTTCACATCTGGACCATATCTCGTGCCTTCTACATGACCTCATCTCTATCCACTTTCCCTTTCATAATTTCCACCAGCTCGGCAGCTCATAGGTTTGTGCTGTATAACCTAGATGAATATATGATTGGGCAGCATCATGGTCTCCTGACCATCCAACACTCATCACCATGGCACTGTGCCATCAACTTAATCCCTCTTGCACAGTGATTGTATTGCAAGAATGAAATGGATGAGAGAAGTCAAACAGAGATGCTTTATCAGATTTCCAAATAATCAGATCAGGAATAGCCATGGGTAAAATAAGGCTTGGATATTGCTGTATCATAATATTTGTGTACATTTTAATTGGGTCAGTGTGAATCTGAATAAAAACAAATTTGGGAACTATTTTCATATTCAAATTGGCATTATTCAAATTTTGGACAGACACAAAGAAATCCAAATATGAAGTAGTAACAAACAAGTTAATAAAAAAAATTAAATGATAAGCCATAAAAAAATCATCAATCTAATGCAGCAAAAGCTTTTAAAATTATATAAATTTATTTCAATATCTATTGTAACAACTAAAATTATTTTAGTAATACATTAGAATAACTATAATAGTGCATTCAAATCACACCATCCATCTAACATTAAAAAAGAATTGGATAAACTTCTTTTAACTTGAGCTGAATTTTTTAAAAAACAGTATATCCAGAGCTGGGTTACAAAAAATCAGAGAAATGTTAAACAAATCAAGATCGAAATAAGAACAGTTCATAAAAAATCACATGAAAATGGCCACAGGATGTTCATAGTTAGCATTATCCAGTCAACTTTCATTTGCTAAAATCCTTTGAATTCTTTAACTTTTCAATCGTGAGATTTAGGGTTTGAGTGGCATCAAGAACTGGAAGTTGCTGCATAGAAAGTACTTACATGAAGATGGAGAAGGTGAAATTGATGGCAATCCATTAGATGGCTTCACATCCGCAGCACTGTCAGTTGGAGGCCTTGCATGTGCAAAATATATAGCTGGCAAGGGAGATGAGGGGCCTAAATGAGGCTCGGGTCCAGATGAAACTTTATGAGGTTGTGAAGCAGAAGAATCGGGAGCAAAAGCCACAGGTACAGAAGATGGAACTGAATCAGTGGACCTATAATGATGGGGCACCATTGGTGCAGCAACTGGAACTAGATGAGCCGTTTTGGACCTGCTAAATATTCCACTGCGACAACCAGTGGGAGCTGGAGCACGGTTACTATATTCTGGGCCAGGTGCAGGAGCCGCATGCACATCAAAATGGTGGCGGTGGCGGTGATGGTGATGGTGGTGGTGACTGTCCGAGCTAAGTTGAGGAGCTGGACTTGGTGCTCTTTCAAAAGCACCACTGGTATAAAGAGAATGCTGAAGGAAAGAAGACAACTGGATCTGCTTTACTCTGCCAAATACAGTGTGATTTAGACCAAGATTTCCAGCAGAAGAATTACTGATTGTCTGGGCCAACTGCTTTAACCTTTGCATTGAAGGTTGAAGATTTCCAACTGCAAGTACAATTGTGGCCTTAACAATTGTGGGAGGATCCACTGTCGAACCTTTCAAATTTATCAAACGAATATACAGATTCTGCATCAAACAAAAAGAAAGATCAGCTTATGAAATATCAACCAACATGTAAAGGCCAGAACAAAATAAATGAAATATATCATGGATGTCACAGGCTCACAGCATCCTCCAAATAAAAGCTCATAAAAATCATATAATCTCCTTCCAAAATCCACATCAATAGAAGTAAAATAAATGAGACAAGGCATGATAATAGCTACTGAAAAGATTAAGAATAATAGCAGGATGTGGACAAACCTCATAAGAGTTGAGAAGTAGTCCAGATTTCATCTGGTCCACCAGTTGACTAAATTTCTGTTGCACACTATAGATGGGGAAATTCAAGGTGAAAGTGAAAAATGCCTGTGCTTTCTGCAGAAGAAAAGCTCTCTGTGGAGGGATAAT
Source organism: Trichopus zeylanicus subsp. travancoricus (assembly GCA_005019695.1). Lineage (NCBI taxonomy): Eukaryota > Viridiplantae > Streptophyta > Magnoliopsida > Dioscoreales > Dioscoreaceae > Trichopus > Trichopus zeylanicus. The sequence continues at coordinate 191,032 of RXID01019396.1, read as the reverse complement.
TGTAATTCCTCCAGGGAACTTTTCCACTTGAAAGAAGGATGAATTCCCAAACAAGGAAGTGGTTAAGTGCAGAGATGAAGCTTGTACAACCAAAGACATAAATGAGGACCTTATTAGGCTTAGCCCGGTTGAAGGTATAGTTGAAGTTTTTGGGTAGGGCCATATGCCAAACACAACATTAGTCCAATTTGAGTGAGGTACTGGTTCCAGTGACAAAAGTACCACCTGAAAAAGTACTATTATGGTAAGTTAAGAGCAGGAAAATAATTCAGTTGAAAGAATTGGATACAAGACGGAAGGCACGATAGAGTACCGAGGAGTTGGACACACCAATTTCTTCAAGGATATCATATTCAAGCTCCATAGCAAAAGTACTCAAGAAGGCCACAGGCTTATGCAGAATAAAACTTGCAACAATATCAGCTGCAAAAAATGTAAACTAAGGTTAAAAAAATTAGCTATAAACTTGTATGAATCTAATGAAAGAAGCATCTAAAATTGATGACACAGCTGATGTCATCGAAGAAGAGAAGAATAGTTCCCATATTCACAGCCCAGTTCAAAGGAGATCATTATCAGAAGATGCAGATAAGAAACCACATCTATTTTGATTAACCATAGCATCCAAGCAACTGCATACAAGCATCTATCTAGATCAACAAGATTATCAGTGGATTCAGTGCAAAACATCAATTGTGACTACAAAAAATTATGTATTTTGAGATAACTAGAAGGTTCCAAAAATGAATGCATTCAAATTTTTGAAAGAGGTGAAAAAGTATTTGCAACAGCATAAGCACATCTGCAATGAGATGGACTTAAAAGCTTAAACAATCAAATAACAGAAGCATGTGCCTTAAATCATGAAGCATTCCATCTTAACAATATACAGAAGGGATTAAGTGCCATTTGTAGGAAAATGAACCATTCACTAGTAATTAACAAGTCAAATGGTATTGACAAAGCATAAATTCATCAGTGAGTGCTTCTTTCAGAAGTTATCATAACTAATAATGGTGCCGAGGTAACATGACAGTCCAAACAACCTTCCATATGCACTTGCTTGTGATTGGCTTCTATAACTCCCACTCCAAATAGTCCCGTCATGGGATGATTTTATTGTTAAAAACATTTGAACCAAAATATTCATCACCATTTTGGTCCATGTTACCTTAGAACATCACCCTCCTGATCTGTCCCATATACTAAACTAAAATGTCTGAAGAATCATTCTCAAATCTCAATGAATAGGAATCACTCCCCAACACTGGATACCCAAGGGAAGAGAGGCTCCTTCACTTCCACTACTATGCTCGTTATCACCTTGAGTTTCAATGCATCGGGTTTGTGTTCTCATTCTCAGATATCCAGACAATGCGATTGAAGAAGGAATCTGTAATAAAGAAGGCCTCCTCATCCTTTAATCCCCATCATGTACCGAATTAGAAACAACAAAGTGCCTGATTTGTCACACAATCTATATTTCAGTCTTGTCATTATTTCATCCAGACTTGATGCATCATTGTCCTGTCTCTTCTTAAGATGGATCATTGTCTTCCTCACAGAACAAGCAATCAGATCCACACCTTACTTCTCTTAGAAGTAAAGGAACAATATCTCAGATGCACATATTGCTCACTCAACCGGTGGTATAGACAGATGGTTACTTTAATTGTTTTATTCAGCAGTGAAAAAACTCTATCCTCAATCCTGGTTGCAGCAGATTGCCTCTTTTGCTAATTGAAACATCAGCATTGATCAGCCTCTGTTGTGAAGCATTAAAAAAACCTACCAAACATAAAACATCAGCAGAGCTCAATTAGTCCTCAACATTGTGAGACTTCTGGCTAATCTGGCAGTGTTCAATGATAGGCTATTTTTGGTAAAAAAACATGCAGAAAACGAACCATCTATATTTATCACACTTCTCCAAGCACCATTACACAATTTGAGTTTTCCCTCCTTCCGCCTACAAACAACTCAGAATTTAATTCCAACTAGCTCACTCTGCATCCAAAGTTCTAAATCGAAATGATATCCTTTGAGCACCGATTGATCAGGTTGTACAACCAGAACCCTAAACTTCGGCCATCATTAAAAGCGCCAGCAAACAAAATCTTCAAAGCGTTTTTTTTACCAAAAAGAAGCAAGCATACGAAAATTGTACGTTTTTAGTGGTATAAATGAAACAAGCAATTCATCAAACAAGTCATCAGCTTCCCCGCCTCATACTCAAAATTTCAAGCATAAAACAATCAAACAAACAATTTCAACCTAAAAATGTAGGAAAAATCCTATTTTAAGTTCAAAAAAACAAAAAAACAAAAAAGACAAGCACAATAAGACAACCAAAGCAATTTGCATCCGAAGGAAAACAAAATATTCAACCCAGATCCATCAATGCGCCACAATGCCACAATTCAAACACCCAAAACCTCACCTCCTTGCTCCGGGTCGCGATCCGGCCCCCCAGGTCCCGCCCTCAGGAACGGCGGCAGCCAGAAAACTGCCGACACCAACACAGCGAGCCCAAGAAACAGAGCCGCCACGCACCGGAACTTCACAAACCCCAGGATCTCGCCGCACGGACCTCCGGCAATCCCCTCCTCCGCCTCCGCCGCGTCCGAACCGCTCTGCTTCTCTTCCGTCTTCCCCATTGCCGCCGGATCCCATCAGCGGCCATATCCGTCAAGCCCCATTGCTCCTCGAGAGGCAAATCTAAGGTCAGGATTTCGCTTTGTACGGGTTCGAAAACAGAAGAAGAAGAAGATTGGACAAGAAAATGAGAGTTTAACGGCAGCGAAATGGCAGTGCGGCTTCTGTTTCCATTTTGATTTTTGGGATTTTTGCAAAAACCCCCCTGCATTATTTTATTGCGTTAAAACGCCTGCTTTTCCAATATTTACCTATATTGCATATAAAATAAAATAAAATAATTTCTTTTTTATCCCAAACCAAAGGTCTAGTTAGGTCCGTGTATTATTCGGTTTAAATAGAATAAATCGACTGAATCAAAACTGAATAACCAATTCAGTTCGGTTTGATTTTCAAAAATAAAAAATTTAAAATTTGGTTCGGTTTCGATTTTTGATTTTGAAAAATCGTAAAAACCAAATCTAACCAAATTACATATTATATATAAATACATAATATTGGTTTTGATTTTTTTTATTTCAATTTAAATATAAGTAAATTTAAACTAAAAAAATAAAATCGGTTTAATTTTTTAATTTTCGATTTAAACTAAACCGAACCGAAATATATTCGGTTCGAATTTAGTTTGTATAATATCCAGTTCTGTTCGATTTTCGATTTTGAAACTTTAAAAATTTTGATTCGGTTTATTCGATTTGGTTCGATTCAATTTTAACCGAATGCACACCCTTAGTCTAGTGTAACCTCATTTTTCAAACAGAAAGTATGACATAAATATGACAAATTACGTTAGTTAGAGAGTTGACCTGGATGTTGATTGGCTTTGACGGTTGGGTTTTCTCTTAAACAAGGCCTTATTTGCATTTATACCCTTCTGAAAACGCTAAAATTATCAAGATATGCAGTGAAAGTAGTATTTAATATACAGCTTACGAGGTGTCTAAAGATGTGAATACATGTTTTTATGGGGTATACTTGCAAAAGATTGGCAGGCTAGATCGCGGGTGGATCTCGTGAGATGTGGGGTCGTGATGTTTCTTTTTTTTCTCCTTTTTGAATATTTTATTTTTGAATTTCTCGTGGGTTTCCTTCGCGGAAAGCGATGGAGCGGCGGTGACGCTTCTTAGTCGGACAAGTTGATCATGTGAATTACAAAAATGCCATTGTACCTTCAATTTTGGGCGGCAATGCGTCGGTAGAATTCACGGCACAAAAAAGGGGCCCCGCCTGGCCCGAAATGTTATTAGAATTTCTGACTTTCATTACTAAAATACAATTAAATTGATAATAAAGTTCCAGAAAAGCTAACTATTTGCTAACTAAGGCATATATAGCATTGATCTCCGTTACACGCATTGATCTGATGAAAATTATTATTCCACTTACAATTAATCACCCTAAGTATGCTCCTTGAAATTTTTTTCTTTTTCTTATCGATTTTTAAATTTTTTTTCTTTTTCTTTTGAAGTGCTCACCATCCGCACCTCCTCCTCTCTCTTTCTCTCCTTTTTCTCTTCTAGGATTCGTCCTATTTGAGATTAAAATTATAATTAATATTTTTTAAAATTTTTTTACAAAATTATATTATTTATTTATATCACTATTAAATTAAATTATTATAAAAAACAAAATATTTTTTAAAATTTAAATTATCGTAAAATTAATTTTAATAAAAAATATTAATTTTTAAAAATAATTTATTAATTTTAATTTTGATTCGAATCAAATAATGCCTAACTTCTTTCCTTCCGATGAATCCTCCGCTCAGTCCCGTGTACACACATTAAAATAAAAAATTAATAAAATTTGTTGGATTGGAAAGAACGAGAGACTGAAAAGAATTTTCCCTCTATTTAATTGTTGCAATTAATGTAAATTCTAAAATTATCCATAAATTATTACGAAAATATTACATTTTTCACGCATGGTCTTTGAGGGCATGTGCTGAAATGATTTACAAGGGCAAAAGTATAAAATATGGGGAAAAAAAGGACTTGCATGCGAAAGCTAGGATTATAGAGACGCAAAGGAAGCTACGTTTACGCACAAAAAATAAAAAAAAAATGGGTGGATCACATGACACGCGAAGAGGAGTCAAAAGTATGGTTGGATATGTCCGGAGGTTGGAGGTTTTGGTGTACCATCCTTTTTAAAAAATAATTTATATTTAGGAATTAATTTATAGTCAATATGCCTCGGAAGTGTTCATAGTTAAATTTAAGTATATAATTTAAGTTAAATGGCGGTGAATTAGGTTTAACTTTCAGTAAAACAAAGAAAATAGTTTTTAGATCATTGTCAATTATTTAGCATTAATCATTTATCGAGAGTTACATTTTATTGTCTTTATACGACAAATGTGAGAATTCAAGCACAACAACCCATCTAGTGATATAATTTGTTTCTCCAAATATACGATTATCTGGACTCTTTCCTAAAACAAAAAAAAAATTAAAAATGAGTTTATTTCTAATAAATAAATGTTTAAGTTTTAAATTTAAAATTAATTTTTACATTCACCAAATTGATATATTTCGATCGTTTTGATTATTCTTTTTTTTATCAAATTATTTTTTTCATCAAAAATTGATTTTAAATTTAAAAATATTAAATTTTCGAAAAATATATATATATATATTTAAAATTATTAGAGAAATCTTTAGTAAAAAACTACTAAAAATATGAAAAAATATATATAACAAGTAGAAAATAACAAGGTTTTAAATATCGATCGAAACTAAAATGTTTCGGCCGGTGCCGTAACGTATCGGTCCAAAATATTTTGATTTTAGGATTGGGGTTTTCGATGGCAGCGAATGTAGCGCGCGAGGAGATCGTGCGACAAACACAGAGTGAGCAAGAGATCGCGTAGCACGTATAAGGCGAGCGCAGCACACGGGGAGATCGCGCCGTGAGCGGAAGATCATGTAGCACATGGGAAGATCACATGGGCGAGCGTAGCACGCGGGAAGGTCGCGGGGCGAGCTCGTGTAGCCTTCCCCATGCATGCGCCCTCACATTGGTTTTGTGCCTAAGCTTGTGTCTTCAAGTAAGCCTTTGACGCTCGCGCATGCGAGCTTGAGCGAGCAGGCTTATTAGTCTGGCGCCCACATCATTGCTAGCATCGTGCATGTGCCTGTGCCCTCGCTCTCGCCGGGCTGGCCTCCGCACGCTCACCAGCTTGCCGCCACTCTCTTGTCGCCCTCGCACCTGCGCTAGCCTAGCCCCTACTCCCGCGAGTTGGCACTAGTCTTGCACCAATTCTTTTAAAAATTTTTAATTTTTATAAAAAATTTTATTATATTTTTAATTTAAAATTAAAATACAGTTAAAATATAGTCAAATTCTGATCAACACATAATTAATAACTAAAAGAAATCTTTTGACCAAAACTGAAATGGTCGAGACGACCGGAACATATCTATTTCGCTGGGTGCCAAAACCGAAACCAAGATTTTAAACCTTAAAAAATAATATATTTTTAAATTTTTAAATCGAAATTTTCACTAAATATTAAGCCGAAATTTAAAACCTTGTTAATAAGCTGCCTATATTTTTTTAAAAACAAAAAACGAAAAATGTTTGGCCCGGTCAAATTGGGCCCAAGAAGAAGGCCTAAAAGCGAAGGATGCGAAGCAGAGGATGCCGCGGCGGCGGCGGCGAATCGGAGCTTTCCGAGGAAGAAGACCCTACCCCTCTCCGGCGGACTCTTCGTACTCGTCTTCCTGGAGACCTCAAGGGTTGGTCCAGGCAGGCATTGCCGGAGGAAGCGATGGAAGTTCTCGGTCGTGTTCTTCGATCCGCGAATCGGATTCCAATGATGTGTTTGCTCGGAGTTCCCCGATTGGACCGACTTTGGTTGGAACTCGTCCAGATATGTGCCCAGGTATGGGTTTGCTCGATTTAGTCGCTTTTCCGGTGTTTTGGTTGGAAATTTGAAGAGGTTTTTCATGGAGATTTTTTGGGGGCTGGTGTTGCTATGGCTTTAGTTTTCGGATTTGTCGTTCATCATGGTTTTTGGGTGCAAAAAATATGAGATTTGGCCAATAAATTTTGTTGAATGATTAATGGATTACAAGGTTTGTAGTTTTGGCCGGATATGGACTCAAATCCTATAAAAGGACCATTTTTTTCTGTCTTTGCAACCATCAGCAAACACTAATCCTCTGTGCTTTACAATGATTTTTTCTTAGTCTTAGCCAACATTTTAATATGATATATCCTGTATGCAAGCGTCTACTAGAATGTTCAACTTTACTAGCACTTGCTGCACTAAATCAAACACTATATTCCCCAATGGCAGAACAAGGAAATTCTCTCTATGGAGGCAAGGAAAGAAAACATAAATGACAAAATTAGCAAAAATAAAATTATTATCCTTTGCATTTATAAAGTGGCGGATCCGCCCTTGCCCTTACCAATATATCCACTTTTCGTCCTCATCATCTTCTTCTCCTCTTTTTCCTTTTCTCTTCCCTTAGAATCAAAACTATCAAACTTGAGTTTTTTTGAACTCTTCGGAATTTTTTTCTCGTTTTCTTAGGGTCGTCTTTCTATTTCATGGAAAAGATAGTAGCTCAAAATAATTGGTAGTGAGATTGAATTTTTTTTCCAAAGGCCCCTCCATTATTTACTAAATGGAGCAGTATATGAGTTTTGATCATTGGGAATCGCAAAAGGAGGTGAGAGAGGATGATAATTTTTAATAATGTTCTTCAAATTTAACTTTTGCAGTATATCTTTTTTTAAAAAAATTCGAGTGGGGGCAGAAGAAAATTTTTAGTGGGATCACTCTTCATAATTTCCAAGATTATAAAGGGCTTTTTGAAAGTCAACTATACATGGATCCGCCCCTTATATTCCCTTTCCTTGGTTGATTTGACTTTCTCTACTCCTACATCTTCTCAATGAGTCCAAGGAAGCGTGAGGGAGCATGAAGTTGGAAATTTAAATTTACTTGTAACCCTTACTAGCTTTTTCAGCTGGGACATTGTAAAATATGAAGCACCTAGAATTAGATTTGACCAATGAGCTACATCATACATATTATAAAAAGATAAGAGGCACTTGATAAGCTGCTCCATGTTCAGGTGATACAAGGAAGAAACATCAGGCTTGATAGAACACCTGGCAAGCTTCTGGTTTGATATAATATGGAATTTAACCTGCACAGAATTTGACAGGTCATGATGTCATGCTGAAGATAATGCCAACAGGGAAAAGGAATATGGAAGAGTAGCAAATAACTGAATAAGTATGATATTGGAAAGAAGAAGAAGAAGAAGATAATGCCACCAGCAGTCCCCTGAGATGGTCTTATCCACGACAACACATTCGGTAATGATAAGGGTGTCCTATCCATGTCTTCTTTTCAAAGTTATTGGTGTTAAACAGGTGCTTGACATCTAAGCATCAAGAGAAAAACTAATGACAAATATGTACCACAATGCTTGTCGATGTGATAGAATCACAGTGATATTCTTTTCTCTCAGAGAAAATGGAATTTTTGCCCCATTACAGGCATATATGGAAATTCATGAGCATCTCATCATTACAATAATGCTGCATATGAGGATGGCACATACAATCATATTAAGCAATAGTAAGATATATGGATTGCTTAATCATGAGAAGGATTTTTACAGTGCAGTATTTAACATGGAAGTTGTGTAGCCAAAATATCCGAAGGAAAGATTTTACCATTTCCTCATACATAAGAATTGCCTGATCATTCATGATCTGTTGTATGCTAATATCTTGTCTAATTGACCGTGTCGTATCAAATGTGAAGTCATGAATTACTTCAAATGGGTGCATCAGAGAATCTATTAAGCTGAGAAGATATGCAAGTGTTTTCTGTAGTACTGAAGGAGGTCAAATGCCAGATGTCTGCACATGTATGGTAGACATAGTTCTGCAAAACTAGCACCCAATGGACAAAATCACTTCATCAAAATGTAGAAACATGATAACAGAAGAAGATGTTGAGAATGGAAATGTGAAATACATTAAAAAAATTTCACCAGACTGCATCGCCTTCAGTAGAAACAAAAAATAAGCAATGCACAACCTTTTACCTTTCTAACAGCCACGTTTGGGGACGTTCTAACAGGATTTCCATTCAATCTCTCAAACGTTGACAAGTCTCTGAGCCTCTCAGGCTGAGCCCTCTCCTTGTCTATAACAAAATATGCAAAGATATTGACGAAAAAACAGTTTTGCCAGTAAGGTAAAAGGGTCTCAAGTCCTCGAAGCACATTTTTTTTTTCAACCGTATACCAATTTCACAAGTTTTTTGAGGAAAGAACAGATGGGAGATCAATTTTTCTACAAAGATTTTTTTTTTTTAACCTCTCTAGGTAATGTGGTCAACAAACACAGATCATTATGTGCTGCTCCATCTTGGTTGTAGGATCCCAACAATGGTCAATCTCTTGCTTTACATATCCTGCTTGTTTATTCTTGTTCTTTGTTGTGTTACCACAACTGACAGACATTTGAAATTAGCTGTTGAATTAATTTACAGGGTCAATCCCTCTCCTCATGGTTCCGACAAGTAACTTTCGCAATTCTCAAATCAAAGGAAGTGTGTCTTGCTTGGACTTTATTGAGGTACTAGACACTTTCTTACTTAACTGGTCAGGCGGTCCTTGTTTGTTTAGAAAGTAGGGGAGACACATGAACAAATAACCATATTTGAAATCTGAATTGAATATCGTCTTGCCTTGCAAGACAGCACCTTTACCAAGTTGCTGTAAATTCTATTTTAGGCAGGTTACCACCTCATGCCCCAATGTGTTTTCTTCCTGATACCGTGTCACTGTATTGAAGTTGATAAATGTGGCATCCACCCTTAAGCATTAACCTATTGTTTGCAGTCAGAATCAACAAATTCATTTTCTGAAATCCCCATAATCATATGTGCAGGTACTCTTGGATGGGCAACTATAAGCATTTCTTTAGTACTCTAGCAGCTGAGGCTTTCCATCTACAATTGTGCCTGATAGAACCTTTTCTTATTGAGGTTTGTTTTCTTGTCATTAATCCTTGGGCTTGTGTACTATCTAAACCATTCTGTAATTAATTAAAATTTGAATGAAAGAATATTCATGTTATGGCATAGTAACAACATTCTGCAAATTTTCAAAAAATCACAAACAATTCGGAGATTTCAAATTCCAAATTTTTGGGGGAATTGTTTTCACAATAATTTATTAGCAAATAGTTCACATATTTTACAAACTTTTTGATAGTTCACACATTTGGTGAAAATTTGTGAATTACTGTTTTAGCTATGAATTTTTTGGTTATGCATAAAAATATTAAAAAACTAACAGTTGTTTTCAATAATGTTTAGTGTTTTATGTATTCCTGTACTAATATTGAACTTATTGGAACTTCTTCAATTTCTGAATTTTTTTCATCTTGCTCAATTGTTCCTGACTGCCAAACTTGCAATCCTGGATTCTGAGTATAGGACCTATATATATTTGCTGTAGCCAATTAGTTATCTGTCATGAATCTTTACATTCTAGATTTTGTCAAAGGAGCTAGTTATGTTGTTGAACATTGAGAACTATATTTTATTATTTAAGTGCAAAGGGAACTACTCCTAGGCTTGAACATTGTATTTCCACTGATAAAATAATTTGGTTGATATGAGAAATTGGCAAAGGCTCCAACTGATGGTCATAACTAATGTTGGATGGCTGTGGATCCTTTTGAGTTTCATCATTTCATGGCCTTATTTGGAGATATATTGGGAATTTTCATTGTCAGATACTATGAGTATGAGATTCTGTAACATATCTTTTCTGCATTTTGCTGCCATTTTATTAAAAATTGGAGCTGTATGAGACAAGGAGGATAATTCTGGTTGCCAGTTTGTACTTACTATATTAGATTCAGTTGCATCCTACAACCAACATTGAGAGAACAACCCAAAATTGACTTTACTTTTCTTGATGTGGAGCTAACTCTCATCAACTAGCACTATTTAGATTGGAAAAGAAGCATTAAAGCATTAATAGTAATTAGTTAGACATGTTAACTTTTATGTTGATATTATCTATCTACATGCAAAATAACATTTATGTTATAACAATGCCACATCTTCTACCATATTGCACTAAATAAATATCTGTATTATAATTCAGTCATTGTTCAAATACATTGAAGAGATTTGGTTCCATGGGATCTAGACAATTTTATTTCTTTGACTGCATGGGATGTATAAAAACTTAGTGATGGAAGAGAGCTTGAATTGCCTGTAGAAAGAGAGACCAGTTTGGGGGAGGAATTGTCATGATAATGTAGTTTCCCTTCTGTACATCAATATGGGTTTGAACTCAAATTTTAGGAAATCTTAAACACCTGGGAAGGGTTCCATGTCCATGCTGTTAATTCCATGGGATTCATCTATATTGCTCATTAGATTGTATCGGATTGTTTTGCTTTGCTTTTCTCTTCTATTTTGTTTTTTTGGCCCTTCTGTCAAGCTTGTGTATTTATGTGTTTTTTCTTCTATTTATCTATTTTGATCAGATCCCTCGAGTTGGCTTTCACCAAAATGATTGGAAGGGGACACTGAGAAAGTGACAAAAAATATTTCAAGTTGGATGCGGAAAGGAACTAATTTTTCATTTTCTCATAAGAGATGCATGCGCAAGCAATATCATTTATTAACTTCAGTGGGTACAAGTTGCATCCTCTTCCGTTGGTTCACCTCTCCGAACACCTGATGATCTAGGTACCATTCAAATTGCCTCTTTCTGTGGTTGTTTTGTTCATCTCTTAGCTGCGCTTGATCCTCTGCTTCAATCTGTAACTTTATTTTGCAATATTTTAGGAGCAAGAACTGGAAGATTTGTGTCACACTTGTGGCCTTGAAACCTGCATAGATGAAGCAGGTAGCAAGCTCTTGCCTACCAAACTAACAGGTTTTTTTCTCTTCCAAAACTCGGTCTCCAGAGTTATTTGTCTTCAGATTCCAGATAGATGACACAGGTACGTATATTATATGCAACTAGTTTGGTCTCACTCTCAATTTTTTTTCTCATTCTCTAATTTGGCAGATGCTTTTCTTTCCCAGAAAACGAATATGCGGAGAGGATTGTGCTGGGGCTTGGAGGAGGCATACTGCAAGCTTAAGATTATACACCATGTGTCTGTCTTGTTTTGTATTGTTGTATTTTATCCTCCAATACAAGTTGATTTGTATGCATCTACGGATCCTATATTGATAACAACTCCAATTAGTTTGTATCTTATGATACAATTGTTGAGGATCGATCGTTATCAGGGTGAGGCAAAAATGTTCGTGCTGGATATTCTCCTTGGATCCCGTCCAATTACGGCCCAAAATGAAAGCCCAAGTCTCAAAACTTTCGGCCCGACCATTAACATCGCTAGATATTGTCACGCACATGGTAACTGCAACCCTTGAGAATAGCACGCACACCGCTACTTTCTCTCTAACGGCCCAGCACCATCTCTCTCTCTCTATTTCTCTTCCTTCTCTCTCACTTCACTGTTAACTCCATAACCAAAATTCTTAACTGCGGTTAGAGAGTCTTCTGGCGTATGTTCTCCCCAACATATCTGTTTTTGGATCGTCCCAGGTATCTTTGTCTCCTCCTTTTCTTCCATAATAGTTTCTTTCTGTTTTTTCTTTTTTATTTTTCAGTATCTAACCATGGATTCGAAAATGCAGAAATGGCGTTGAGCTTCCACCCAACCGCGGACACTGGCTTCGTCTTCGGTGACCAGCACTCCGGTGTGGCCGACGCGCACTTTGCCTTCTGCGAGCCTCTTGAAGCGTCGCACCTCGCTATCGACACTCTTTTCAACACGCCCAATGATGATATCTACTTGTATGACACTTCCAACAACCCCACCTTGTTGCCGTCCTTCTCTGAGCCCTCCTTACTCTCCCTTCCTCCCGACCTCTACTCACCAAGCGAAGAGTACCTCGCCTTGTTGCCCTCCTTCTCTGAGCCTTCCTTACTCTCCCTTTCTCCCGACCTCTACTCCCCAAGCGAAGAGTACCTCACCTATCAGTGCCCGAAGCGCCCGAGAAGCTGCGGAGATCTCTACCATCCGCCGACCACTGGTTATAATGCACGCATGACGCCAGAGTTCTTGCCGGAGTTTGTTGCTCCTCAGCCTGTGGTTAGCGAAGCTGAGCAGAAGGCGGTGAATGCAAGCGTGTCGACGCAGAGCATGGCGGCCAGGGAGCGGCGGAAGAGGATTAGTGACAATATACGGGAGCTCGGACGGCTGATACCCGGCGGACACAAGATGAACACAGCGGAGATGCTCCAGGCCGCCTTCAACTACGTCAAGTTCCTCCAGGCGCAAGTTGGGATTCTTGGTCTGATAAGCTCCGCAGAGGTAAATGATAAAAATTAATTTATGTCTACGGCAAGTACTAACTTTTTTTTTTTATGATCTTGTGAAATCTTTGTTTGTGCAGGAACAATTACATGTGTTGCTGAGTTCTTCGAAGGTGCATGAGAAGCTGTACATTGAGGGCAAGTGCATGGTTCCTGATGAAATGGTTGAGGATTTACTGCAAGACAGTGAGATCAAGCAGAGCCAGATTGTTCTTAGAGATCTTGGTTGTTTTGCAAAATTGGTTCGTTGATCAGAAGGCGACGATGCAATAGAACCTAAGCCATAGATGATAGATTCATGTTTGCTTCCTACTTCTGTAGATGCATTAACCCCCCTTGTGTATCTTGTAACTTTAGTTACTATTTAGTTCTTAGTTCTAACCATTTGTTGTGATGGAGGAGAATTAAAATTTTTTTTTCCTCTTTTTCTCTCTATTGTTGCTATCAAAATTTGTTGTAAGCATTCAAAGTTCAATGTAATGCAGGACAGTTTTATTTCTTTCTCCTTTTCTCTGTCTCACTGCTATAAATCACAACAGTTAAATCAAATTTTCTTTATAAATTTAGGTCTTAATGTTACAGTATTACAGGAATAGCCCATCAAAGTGCTTGATTTCATTCATACATTCTCTACAAATGCCTCAACTAAAACATTCCCTCCATTAAATTTTAGTCCTTTGCATTTCTGCTGCTAATCGGCAATTCATAATATATTCTAAAGATTTATTCTAGCCAGCACTATTTTTTAAAATTGTAACATTTACGGATAGTGAATTTTACATGTGATAAGAATCACAATATCCTTGATATTTTTCAGTGAATTTTACATGTGATAAGAATCACAATATCCTTGATATTTTTCAGTATTGTCGGGGAACTCTGTAAAATTACTGTGTGTTGTATTGTATGTAAACGTTGTGCACAATGGTTAACATATGCTGTGTAAACTAAGCTGAGACTTTCAGAAAAGGGTTTTAGAACTTGGAGATAAAATCAGAATTTTTTTTCATCCGTACTGCTGTGTTGTGCAGTGTCAATTTTTGGGCCTGGTCTAAATCATTTCAAGTTGATTATGGTATACGCTAAGATGCAAAGAAGAACAGGTATTTTAGCATTGACATTGTTCAGTTCAATATAGGATTTTTTCCCCCTCATATTTCTTGTCAATTTCTTTTTCCTTGTCTTTCTGTTGTAGAATTTTGTGTTCCCATTATTCATCTTTCCTTCCAAAATCTTTAATAAGTCATTCATGCAGGTAGTATTATTATGAATGCTGAAATGTACAACTTAGATTACCTAAAGCGTAGAGGTTCATTTCTGTTGCTTCTGATACTTTATCATAACTAGAGGATGAACTTCAATTCTCCTGTTCTTTTGGAATATTCAAATGAGGCTCTTCCTTTCCCCCAGCGTTTTTTGTTTCACTGGTCACTGTTTATTGTTGGTCTTTATACTTTGGCTTGCATCCTCCAATTCTCAGCCTTTTATCCATAGTCACGCTTTCACTTTCTCCACTCATATTGTCCAAATTCAACCCAGTTACCATATTAGCCAATTCCAATAGCAATGCCTCCTATCAATGTTTTTATACATTTACACCAACTCTGTCTCCAGCACAGCCTTGCAAAATGTATTGTCGTCTTTTGTCCTCAATCCATTGTACTTCTGTTTCTCTTGAAGATGAAGCAACAGAAAATGATAGGAAGAAGGCAGATATTACTATGCTTTTGATATCTTTATTGACTCATCTGATAGGTCTTTATTTTTGCTTGAAGCTGCCTTGTGTTCTTTTCAGAGCAAAGCTGAACTGTTTCAGTCACTTTCGTCAATTTTGTAGCACTGACTTTTTTTTAAAAAAAAATCATATATTACAGACCAGAAGTTCTGAAAAATATAGCTATATTTTTGCCAATATCTATTCACTTAGGTAGTTGCTATTATTGTTAATGTCTTATTACTCCCCATCTTATTTTTCTTGTAGGTGATGGAATTTGTCTTACTGGAAGACTCATTTGAAGCAAAATGTTCAGAACTATACCGAACATATAGACATGTATGCACAACAAAATATGTTGCAAAATACGGAGATGACTTACCAAGCAACGAAGAACAGAGGTTTCCTATGTGATTAGGTCACGCTGACTGTTTTGGTTCACATGTACAGCAAGGCTGGAGATCTCAATCGAGCAAAGGAAGTATTTGAAGAGATAAAATTGCTCGGTGTTCCCATGGATAGAAGAGCTTATGACTCAATGATTATGGCCTATCTCAGGTCAGGGATGCCAGAGCTTGCTGATGATCTTGTAAGAGAAATGGATCTGCAAGAGGTAAAGCCGGAAGAGAAGTTTACAAGGCATTGCTAAGAGCTTATTCAATGGCTGGCAATAGTGGGAGCTCAGAGAGTTTTTGATGCCATACAACTTGCTGAAAGTTTACCAGATGCTCGGCTTTGTGTTCTTCTCATGAACGCCTACTGTTTAGCTGGTGAGAGCGGTAAAGCCGTAGTGTTTTGGAGAACATGAGGAATGCAGGGCTTGAGCTTAATGATAAATGCATTGCATTGATGCTGTCTGCATATGAGAAGGAGAATGACCTCGAGCAAGCGCTGTGCCTCCTGACGGAAGTGGAGCAAGATGGCATTGTGGTTTCTGAAGAAGCGTCATAGATTGTGGCGAGCTGGTTTCGCAGGCTTGGAGTAGTCAATGAAGTAGAGCTAGTTCTGAGGGAGTTTGCAGAGAAGAATACACGTCAGGAACCGAGTTTTTTGTAACTTTATTGAGCAGTTCCATGCTTCCTTCTCATCTCAGTGATTTACTTAGAATTTTTGTCCAAATTGGTGGGTGTTTTAGTCCTAACGCTGGTGGTCAGTGCAAAGGGGTTTTCTGTTTTGTATAACTCAATTCCGCGCTATTTAGAAATCATAATTAGAGGATTACAAATTACTACACTAAAAGAAAATCAGTTTTAAAAGACTAAATACCCATTCTGCACATTACTTCTATGCTTGCAGAGTAGGCATTTACATGTTCACCCAACTAGACAAGACCCATTTGTGCAAGTGTCAATATTCACTGTCATCCACTGGTGTGTTGTGATCTGCTGAGAAAAAAATTATAGCCAACATACATATCACAACAGAATCCTACCTTATCAATCCAAGTAGAAAATAAAGAAACATGTAGGTCTGGAAACAACTTTTGTTTCTCTACTAGCTTCTATCAATAGCCACAAGATCCAGCTTGATCAGTTTCGTATGTTCAAGATTTGCCTGCTCCCTGACTTGAGCCAGTTTAATCATATTGCCAAGGAGAGTGGCAAAAGCATGCGCTGATTTAGAACATAAAATACAATCCACACACAAAGAGGTTTGCTTTGTGCAATTAGCAGCTAAATCTGCTTTACACAGATGTAATGCTTAGCACATCCATTGGTGTTGGACATTCTATGAATTACAGAGTGCTGAACCAAATAGATGAGTAATTTAAAACATGTAGGCTTACTTGAAATTCCAATATATAGGGCCTTGTGGGTCAGGTATACCAGCATTTGTGGTGCGTTGGTAATCTGAGCTCCAGTTTTCTCTGAAACTATGCGACTTCAGTCCAGTAATTCCACCTATGAAATAGGAAAGAGCATGTAAATGAAGTTAGATATATATTACTTGCTTTAAAAAGGAAAACAAAAACAGGCAAATTTCAACATATTTACTCACTTGCAGCATCACTCCTTGGTGCAACAAAAGCTCCAATAAATATGCACGATAGTGAAAAGAGGACAGGGATCAAGAAAGCAGGTGCAACCTTATTAATAATCTTCACACCGCCAAACACAATAAAGCAGAGAATGATGGTCACAACAACCCCATAAAGTTGCAAGTCATGTAAACTTGGCGTGTAAACAGTAGTTGTTGTAACATTCATTGGTGAGGACGTGCTATTGGTGACAATGGTTACACTCTCTGCAATTATTGTAAAATAAAGAAAGTAACTTATTATCCCTTGGAAACCAAACTACATGACGACAACAAACTGAAATGAGTAAATACATCTCATCCTTCTGTAAGGAAAAACATGATGATGTTTCTTATTAGATCATTATAGGAGTAGTAGCAGCTTCAGCAGCAGCAGAAGTAATAGTTATAGTAGTTGAAGTAACAGTAGTCGTAATACTAATAGCAATAGTAGTGGTATTTACCGTAGAAATTGCAGTAGTAGTTGTAGTGGTAATTGTAGTCCCTATAGGAGTAGTAGTTGTAGTAGTAGTAGTAGTCGTAATGGTTGTAGTTGCAGTAGTAGTAATAGTTGGACTAGCTGTAGCAGTAGTAGTTGTGGTAGGAGTAGGATTAGTAGTAGTAGGAGGAGGAGGAGGAGGAGAAGTAGTTGTAGTAGTAGTAGCAGCAGTAGTAGCCGTAGTAGTAGTCGCAATAGTAGTAGTAGTAACAGTTATTGTAGCGGTAGCGCTAGCATTTGCTATAGTTGTGGCAGTAGTAGTATGAGTTGTAGTAGTAGTAGTGGTAGTTGTTATTGTTGCTGTAATAGTAGGTGTAACAGTAGTAGCAGTTGTAGTAGTAGTAGTTATAGGAGTCAAAAGTACTAACAGTAGCAATTGCAATAATACTAGTAGTAAGAAGACTAGTAGTAGCAGTAGTTGTAGAAGTAGGAGTAGTGGTGGTAGTAATAATTGTAGCAGCAATACATGCACAAATTTATATAAAATTACTTTTCTCGATTTAGTTATCTACATATCCTAAAAGAGGCATTATGTCCTTTTGTTCAAGGTTTTCGGTTTCGGTTTCGGTTTCGATTTCGGGACTGGCCGAAACCAATACGTTTCGACTGTTTCGGTTTCAGTTTTGGCCGTTTCGGTTTCGGCCGAAAGAATTTTTTAAATTATTAATTGGGCATTGACCAGAGTTTGACTATATTTTGACTGTGCTTTGACTTCAAATTAAAAATACGATAAAATATTAGAAAAAATTTGAAAAAATTTGAAAAATTATGAATGAATTTATACTTAATTTTATAATAATTTCAAATAATATTTAAGTTAGTTAAAATTAATTTTAATAGTTAGTCACTGATATTGTCTAGTTTTAATATATATTAGTGTATTAAAAAAACATACAAGAAATGATATGAATATGATTAAAATTTAAAATTAACATAAGCAAATTTAACTTTTCATTAAAATGTATTTCACACATACATAATTTATAAATTCTAAGATAATACAACTAATCATCATAGTCATCATCGGTTGAGTTTGGAACATCTGGGTGTGGAATTACAAATTCAGTACCTGGATGATCCGGATGAGTATTTGTAGGCATACGAGGCAGAACAACTAGCTCAGCGCGATCTTGTGGCAGTGGTTCTGGAGTATAACCATACATCGAAGGTCCAAAATGAAAATGATAATCATATTGATTGACAAATACGTAATTTAATACATAATATATTATTTATTTACTAATTCAATACACAACTTAATATATACTACATAATTGAATACATATTTTAATACAAAATATGTAATTGAATACATAATTTAATCCATACATTAATATTTTTTTAATATAATTTAATACGAAAATACATGTAATTTAATACATAATTAAAATAATTTACTAATTTACTAATTTAATAATTTAATAATTTAATAATTTAATATGTAATTTAAATAATTTAATAATTTACTATTTTGTTATACACTTAAATACAAAATATATTATTTAATACGTAATTTAAATAATTTATTAATTTAATATTTTACTATGTAACTTAAATAATTTAATAATTTAATAATTTAATACGAATTTTAAGCAGCAAATCTAACTTAATTTTGGATAATTGATTATATCACTGTTTCAATTAAGTAGATACATAATACGCATAATGCAAATTGAGCATATCCATAAAAACAAATAATTTGATCTTCCTTATTTCAATTCAATTCTCAAGTCTCAACATACATACTATATTTGATACATCAAGTAGCACAAACAAAAACTAAAAATTATGATACATCAATTTATGATAACAGAAAATTTCATACCTCTGCAACTGAAACAGAAATAACTAA
The DNA here is from genome assembly GCA_005019695.1 of Trichopus zeylanicus subsp. travancoricus. Classification (NCBI taxonomy): domain Eukaryota; kingdom Viridiplantae; phylum Streptophyta; class Magnoliopsida; order Dioscoreales; family Dioscoreaceae; genus Trichopus; species Trichopus zeylanicus. The sequence goes on along the minus strand of RXID01019396.1, from coordinate 171,902 downwards.
GCGATTTACAAAACTTTTTCACTAAGACAACAGAACACAAATGAAATCGTCTGCGAAGTGTAAACATCTTACAGACTTACACTAAGTATATATAAGCCACAAGACCCACAGCCGAAACCCGTGATTAACTTAATAAAACGTGATTAATTAAATAAAACTAACTAGCACAGTAAACCCTAAACCGAACTGCACTCGTGGAGGCAACGATCGTCGCCGGCCGACCTGCGCTTGCGGGGGGAGTTGCGCTCAGCGGCCGAGCTGCCCTCGCCGGCAGAGCTGCCGGAGATGCCGGACTGTTGAGCTCGCCGGAGATGCCAGAGATGCCGCGCGGGGATGCCGGAGATGCCGGTTTCAAGCCCTGACCTCGCCGTGGGCGCCGTGGGCGAGCTGCGGTCGGCCCAAGTGCGCTGAGGATGCCGCCAGCGTGCTGCGCTCGCCCCGCGCGTGCTGAGCTCGCCGCCGGCGCACTCAGCTCGTCCTGCACGCGCTGCGGTCGCCCCGCACACGCCGAGCTCGCCCCACGCACGCTGCGGTCTCCCCGCGCGCGCTGATCTCGCCCCACGCGCGCTGCGCTCGCCATGCACTCGCCGAGCTCGCCATGCACGTGCCGAGCTCGCCGCAGGAGCCCTGCGCTTGTCGCCGACGGCCTGCGCTTCCTGCAGCCGCTCCGCGATCCCTGCGGCCGGCCCACGCGCCCTGCGGCTGCCCCGACCGCCCTGTGCCCGCCCCGGACGGCCTGCCGGCCGCCCGAGCATGCCGCCCTCGCCCATAGTCGCCCGCAGTGCATGGCCCTTGCCCGCCCTCGCTCGCAGTCGCCCGCAGCCGCTCTCGCCTGCCCTCGCCCGCAGTCGCCCGTAGCCACTCCGAGCCCGCAGCCCTCGCCCACCCTCGCCCGCCCTCGGCCTCAGTCGCCCGCAGCCGCCCTCACCCTCACCCGCCCGCGCCTGCCCGCGCCCGCCCGTGCCCGCAGCTGCCACGCTCTCTGCTACGGCGCCGAAACCCTAAACCGAAACGATATTAAGCGTTTCGGCACGATTTCGGCCAAAACGCCGAACCATGCTTTTGTTACATTAATGAATAATGTCCCTTCCAAACAGAAGATCATACTATCCCTGCCATTCAAATTCACATATTTGCCCATTTTAGCTTATATAATACTAGGAAATAACAAAATTAAAGAACACATCAACCTCCTAGCATATTCTCACTGGCTGCATGATTTCATTCTGAATGCAACACCAGCAAACCACTTGAGTCAGTTTTAAACCATGGGCAGTGCTGATGTACCCAGGCTCCAGGAAGAAAAACTCAATTGGGAAGTTGCTGCAGTTTGTAGTGGTACTTCCGCATCCCGGCCCAAAAATTCTAGTACTGGGGCGGATCGGAGCCCGTTAGGCCCGTTTGTCATACTCGGCGAAGTGACCTAAAACCCTAGCCTTCTCTTCCTCTTCGTCGCCTCCAAAACACTCGAAAGCTGCGGCCTTTACCGAAGGGGGAGTAGAGAAACCCTTGCAGGGCTTCTCCTCGATACGGCGCCGATGGCGCTTTACCTTCTCTTCGAGTCGGCTTCCGGCTATTCCCTCTTCCACGCCCACGGCCTCGACGAGATTGGCCAGAACACCGAGGCCGTGCGCAACTCCGTCCTCGATCTCACCCGCTTTGGGAAAGTCGTCCGCTTCGTTGCCTTTCACCCCTTCTCCTCCGCCCTCGAGGCCCTTAACCAATGCAACGCCATCTCCGAAGGTTCATCTCTTCTCCTCTTAGATTCCCCCCCTGTTTGCGAAATTTTGTTCATTTTTGCGGTCTTGTTTGGGTTTTTAGGGCTTATGACTGAGGAGCTGAGGAGCTTTTTGGAGATCAACCTCCCGAAGACAAAGGAGGGGAAGAAGGCGAAGTTCAGCCTCGGTGTTGCGGAGCCGAAGGTTGGTTCGCAGATCTTTGAGACGACGAAGATCCCGTGTCAGAGTAATGAGTTTGTGCTTGAGCTCCTTCGGGGCGTGAGATTGCACTTTGATCGGTTCATCAAGGACCTAAAGGTTTGAGCTTTTCTTTTTTCTTTGCGCTTTGACGCAAAGTTGGGGCTTATTAACTGTGAGTAGGTGTTTTGTGTTTCTTTTAGCCGTCAGACATGGAGAAGGCGCAGTTGGGGCTGGGGCACAGCTACAGTCGAGCTAAGGTTAAGTTCAATGTTAACAGGGTGGATAATATGGTGATTCAGGCTATCTTCCTTTTGGATACTCTGGACAAAGATATCAACTCCTTTTCAATGAGAGTCAGGTTTGTCACAACTCTTAAAGGATGAGATGTGTACATTCATCTTTTTGAGTCTAACTTTCTACTCATATGTTCCTCTAATTCTCTGTTGTCGTAGTATCTTATGGAGAGGAAATGGTTTGCATAGCTGGTTAAAAATGTAGTGAAGCCTAAATCCATTCATGAGTTTTGATTGAAGGAGCGGGATTCTCATGTTTTTTCTCAGAACTCACTTTTTTGAGCATGTCAAAAATTCCTTTAAAATAGAAAAATAAAAAATGTTATGGCCATCTCCATTATGTACTGTACCAAATCATACAATGATTTGCTATATGTTCTAAGGAGCATTTGTCACTTGTACATGCACAACATGCAACCATGCAATGGTGAGATAATATCAGCATTTCATGGTGGCCAGTGTGACTAATGTTTGTTATGTATACATAGCAATGCTACAATACTTGTGGCTTCATTGACCATACAGAAATGGAGTTCAGATTGTCAAATATCATCTTTGTGTTAGTTGTGCAGTTTGCATAGGTTTTCATTTGCACTTAGCACAAATCTATTGTTCTTCAGGTTACCTCTCAAACTTAGTGTATCATTAGGAGGTTTTTTCTGATGCGTTTCTGATGCAAATATGAAGATTTAGCAATTCGATCAATATAAATTCCATAATGGCATCTTTCTTCTAATTTCCAGATCAAAACGTTAGCCTTTTCTCTTAGAGACTAACATTCATTAATACCTGGAATTTGTGTGGGGTTTCCTAGTATCAGTTCTTTTTCTTTCTCTTGTGTGAACTCATGAAAAGTGGTCTATTTAATGGAGAAAATCATGGGATTATTTCCTAAAATGTCACATTTTCTATGTGATATTTATGACAAAAGATTTCTTTTACATCGATTGGTAACTTGAAGGGTTTATTTTTCTCCATTGAGAAATCTCATTATGTGTGTGAATAAATAGATGTTTATAATTTATTCTTGTCAATCAAGGATGGAAATACAATTTTCATTGATCTAGACCATTTAATTCGGTGAAATGTGTTTGGCCATTGTCAGAGAATAACAAATATATAGATTTTGAAGTGTAATGTTAAGGATTATGTTGTAGTTTTAGCTTCCAAAAGGTAATTCCTATGTACTTAAGTTTTTGTTTTCTGGTAGGACTGTACCGAGTTTTGTATAATAAGCAAATACAATAATCATTATGTGAAATTGGCAGTATTCAAACCCTAAGACATCTGATTTAGGAATTTTCTTGTACTTGGATGTAAAAGCCCTTCTTGCTTGATAGTTTGCTGGGAAAACTCATCCTCTTGTGCAAAGAATTATCAGTTTATTTAAGGGCTTTGTTTCCAGCTGCTTTTGTGATAATATTTGTTATTGTTATTTGTCACAGTTGTTTTATGTTGCATGTACACTCTCTGTTGTGGCTCTATACCTTTATTTGCATACCATTTAAGATGGTTTTTTGTTTCCATGGAATGGTTATTACCTTATTGTAGACTTGTGCATGTCTTGGTCTTTCTATTGGTTACTGTAACTTATAAGTTTTTCATTTATAGAAAATCCATTATGCCCTATAGACCATCTTCATTTGGTGCTTTAAGTTGGTAAAGAGAAAGTTATTGTGTAATTTCTTCTAGATTGCCTCCTTTTTTTATTTCTTGATTATTTGAATGAGTGTATCGCCCAGAAAAATGGGAATATCTAGATATTCCTTTGTTTGTATTGCATGTTACACAGTGACTCATTGTTAGGGTGCATCAGTGCTACCAAGGTTTTGATTTCTTTAGGATTCAAGCAAGAGCGAGGAAAAGTGTTTATGTGTCTTTGTTTCTGTCAGTTAAACAACCTTATTATGGTGATTTTGATCCTTTCACTATGTTATTGCATGTAAATTCTGTTTTTCTTTTGGCATATGGAATGAAAATCGGGTTAATGGCTATTATTCTGAATCTGGTTTTATGATATTTTTTTTGAGAATATGCTATGCTCTAATATTTCTTTTTTGAGAAGAAAACCTCTAATGTTTCTTCCAAAACTATACTTTGTACAGAGAGTGGTACTCATGGCATTTTCCAGAGTTAGTCAAGATTGTCAATGACAACTATTTGTATGCTAGAGTTGCAAAGTTCATTGAGAACAAATCGGAATTATCAGATATTCATATTCCAGGGTTAGCTGACATAATTGGTGATGAGGATAAAGCAAAAGAAATTGTTGAAGCAGCTAAAGCATCTATGGGTAAAATTATGTGATCGGTTTTTCTGAGGTAAATTCAATGTGCACTAATGTTTGCTTTTCCCTTTTCAGGCCAGGATTTGTCCCCAATTGATCTCATTAATGTTCAGCAGTTTGCTCAGAGGGTAATGGATCTTTCAGAGTACAGGAAGAAGCTGTATGAGTACCTTGTCACAAAGATGAATGACATTGCTCCAAATTTGGCATCTCTAATTGGTGAGGTGGTTGGTGCACGGTTGATTTCACATGCTGGGAGTCTCATAAATCTAGCCAAGTGCCCTTCTTCCACTCTTCAGATACTTGGCGCTGAAAAAGCACTTTTCAGGTTTCAATTGCAACGTTTTTTGTATAGTTCCTTCTTGCTTTGAACTCACATATTCATCATGATTCAAAAGCTTGATTCTATATTTGGATTGATCTAAATTAGTCTGGAATCATAAATGAACTTGTGCATGAGCATTAAATTTTGCTACAAAATCCTGGCAAGTTGTAGTTCAATGGTTCTTCTGGTGTGTTATAGTGACAAATGCTCAATTTGTGGGGCCATCAGATTTCTGAGCGGCGATTTACTTGCAGTTCTTGCCAAGTGATTCAGTTCTAATGTTTACACCAGATGCATCGTGGCTGCCTATAACCTTCTCTCTTGGTGTTCATAGGGCACTCAAAACACGGGGAAATACACCCAAGTATGGCCTGATCTTCCACTCTTCTTTCATTGGCCGGGCATCTGCTCGAAACAAAGGTCGTATGGCCCGTTATCTTGCAAACAAGTGTTCAATTGCATCACGAATTGACTGTTTTGCTGGTATGTTAGAATCCTGGAACATATTATTAAATGAACCAGTAACTGCATTTAGTCTACTCTTGGATTGTCATTTTATGAAATAAACTAATCACTAGACATTCCCAGAGATGAATACCACAGTTTTTGGGGAAAAACTGCGAGAACAGGTGGAAGAGAGATTGGACTTCTATGACAAGGGTATTGCGCCTCGCAAGAATCTTGATGTGATGAAAGATGCCATTGAGTATACACAGTCTAAAAGCTCAAAAGAGGGAGATGGTTAGCCCCTTTTATCTTCTAAGCATTTAACTTCATAGCATTCCCTTTTGTTCTTTATTTCATGATAAAAGGATAAATATTCTTTGCACATAGTCTCTGTTGTGCTTTTTCAAAGCTTTTAGAGAGACCAAATGAAAATGGTGATTCACATAGAATCTTCCAATATGCTGCTATTGATGGTGCTAATTAGGTTGGAGTTTTTCTTGGCTTTATTAGATTGGAGTTATGGTCAGATATGAGATATAGGATTTGTTTATTTTCTGACTCATAAGTAAAATAGAAACTGGCCTTAATTGGTTTTTGACTTTTTTTGGTTCTAATTTTCCTCTTCTCAAATTTAGATGGAGATGATAACAAAATGGAGATAGAGAATGGAACCACAGAAGTCCCAGTGAAGAAAAGCAAGAAGAAGTCCAAGGCTGGGACAGCAGATGTTGAACCAATGGAAGAGGATAAGCCTGTCAATAGTGAAAATGGGGATGCCCTAGCAAAGCAGGAAAAATTTGAAAAGAAAAAGAAGAAAAAGAAGCACAAGCTGTCGGAGGAGCAACAGGAGACCCAAATAGCAACTGGTGTTAGTGTTCAAAATGAACATGATGAAGCTCCCAAGAAGAAGAAAAAGAAGAAACAAAAGTATACGGATGATGATGAATGAGTAGCTAATTCCTGCTAGGCAATGTTGTGGTTTGAATACCCAAACCTGTAATTTTGTGCAATCCTGCGCAAGGATTGTATCTGCTCTTCAGTTGCTAGATGTTCCATCATCATTCTGTGTTAATGTTATTGAAGTTGGTAGGATTGTTACTGGGCAGTTTTGTCGGGAGTGTACTACATAGAATATGGTTTTATGATTTATGTTTCGAAACAAATGCAAAATGTTTTCTGCTGATGAGTTAACTTGATTTCAACATTAAATGGTTGCAAATTTCTCTTTTGCTGCAGCTGGATCACATAGGGTATCATCAATATTTCCATTGTTGGTAATGGCCATTTTTTAAATTTATTTCCTAATTTTTCTGTAGGATTTTTGAAGTTTCTAAAACCAAAACGTTTGCTTTATAATGGACATTGGCGTGTCATGTTTTGTCCGTTGTTTTACATTTTTAGTTTTTGGCAAAGGGGATCTTTATATCCAATGTCCAATTTTTATTTTCACAAAGGCATGTTGTCCCAAGTCAAAACTGGTTTTTGCGGGTTGACTTGACTTGGCATAATAAGTACGGTTTGAAATCTATAATATTTGATCCATATGTTGAGTTATATTTGATATCTCACTTGCAGCTGGATCAGGCACAATTCGCTACATAATTGTATCAGACACCGCACAGTATGTAGGCCGGTCTGGACTGTCGGTGGTTTTTGAAAAAAAAAAAAAATCAAAAGAGAGAACAAGGAGGAGTGAGAGGAAGATAAGACCCTATTCTTTTGCAATGGTTCCTTGCAAAAGGGAGCATTTTAATATATATATATATATATATATTTAAAAAAACAATAATAATTAAAAAAATTGAATTAACATGATACATTTCATAGGCGTGAGCTGTGCTTAGCACTCACAATGTCTCACGAGTCACATCAAATACGGCTCAAAACAATGACAGTGGTCTGATCATCCTTACCTGAACTTGAATATAGTGGATTTGGATTGACAAAAAAAAACTGTTTCATATTCAACTAGATACAATATGTGTGCATCGCAAGTGTAGTATTTTTTAAAAATTAAGTATTCTTAATATTAAATTATTTTAATATGTTATATTTGAACTATATTTATTAGATTTTTTCACTTTTAACTATGAAGCAAATTATTTTATGTTATAATAGAATTTGGAGTTGTTTCATATTCAATAAAGACATGTAATTAAAACTTCAAATTTGGTAAACTAATAAAAATAGTACAAAGCTAATCCAATTCGACTGGAAGTCTGGAAATATAGTTTAATAATTATTCTATCTTTTTAAGGTCCTGCAATGTAATATTTTATCTTAATTATGAATGATCAAATATTATATTCACTTTATATATGAAATTACTATAAAGACACTTCGTCAAAAATAAAAAAAATATAAATTTAGTTTTTAACTTAGTGGTTATACGTATATTTGGTATATGAGAAATCATCGATCAATATATTGGTGTATTCTATTGTTATAAACTATAAACTCATCTTTTGAACGTAGATGAGTAAAAATAAAATAATGTGTTAACCAAAATAACCCACTTAACCTAAGTTAAAACCATAACTAACCCACTATTAGGCCCAGTAACGATATCTGTTAAAGATATATATATATATCTCAAGGGTTTCTCTGCAAATTTCTCAGTTACATATAGATGTTTGTTTCAGCTTGCCGCACCACAGCAAAGCAGTTTCAGACCCGGAGATGGCTGCGATGCCGCCTGAAGCCGAGCTCGCCTCAGCAACTGCTCGTCCTCCGGCGAAATCGGCCGCCGGCGAGGCCGGGATCTCGAGACCCGACGGTGCCGTCCCCGTCGAGCGTCTGCGGTACGAGATCGATGGCATCGTCTCCAAACTCGATGAGGTCGGCCCTAATTTCTCCTCTTTGATATGGATTTGGCGTCTTCTTCTATCTTTTGGGTGATTTTGGTGCTTTTGGCGGGGTTTTTGCAGATGGAGCAGAAGGTGGATGAAGTTGACCAATTCTATGCTAACAGGAAGCCGTCCAAAGTGGGGAAGGACGGGAAGGAGAGGAAGATGTGGTTGAATGGCTTCGGAAACCAGGGTACAGGTGAGAATGGTTTGAGCGGAAGAGATGGTGCCGGGTGCACGAAGAGAATGCAGGAACTTATGAGGCAATTTGGGACAATTCTGCGCCAGGTCAGATTTTAATGTTTCATTTGAAGAAAAATTGGAAAATGCTTTGAATCGATGTATCTGTATTTCGAGAACTGGAACCATATCATTTCTTTAACAAGGAGAACTTAGCCATTCCTATTGAGAAGTGAAGTTAGATTCGTGGTTTGTTCGTCGAGTTTGAGTAGGATGATGTAGGACACTAAAAAAGATGAGATCTTGGCAGATTTTTTCTTGATTTTCTTGACGTTGATTGAATATATCTTGTTGTTGCCAATCCTTAGTTACATTTGAAAGCAAATCAACTATGAAAGAACCGAAAATTGGGAGTGATTTTAAATATTACATAGTGTTGGGTCTGGTACTGAAGACAGTGATAAAACAGAGTTGAATTATCTGCTGTGGTGGTTCACCATTGAAGAGGCAATTGCCACTTGACGATGCTGACTCTATATATTTCTTGAGCCAAAACATTTTATGCTTAAAAGTTTCTTTGGGATTTAGCAACCTCAAAGTAATAATGACTCTGGAGCTTTTGCAGAACATTCCCAAGGATATAAACCTCTGATTGCCAGTGATGTTCTTTTCTCACAATCTAGATTTAGTTACTGAATAGCATGAACTTTCCACTTTTTGGGCGGAGATGAAGATCGGAAGGCTTCCAATCTAGAAAATTTTAATTTATGTTTCTACTGTCTTATATAAAGTTTTTTTTCTTCAAATTTTCTCCATGACATTGGACCTCTCATTAGGAGTCTTGTTTTGATATAATTTTGCCAATTTCAGGCATGTGGAAATTGATATATATCAAATTATGCTATGTCAGTGTAACACTTTGTTAGTCTCAAGTTTTGTTTTTTAAGGCCTTACAATCAAACTAATGTCCATTTATTGCACTCACCCTTTAGAGAGATGATTGACTTGGCAAAGGGTTTCAGATATGGTGTAGTTCCAATTTAGGGTTTTGTTCAGACTGTGTCGTTCCTTTTTCACCCTTCATCTTCAAATTCCATTGATTGAGTTCTTTGAAGACATGCAGATGTGATTGGATTCTTTATCTCTTCCTTAAGTTTCAGCATATTGAAGTGTTGATAGTATCCCACAGTCCTTAAAAATGTATCCATTGTTATTGGAGTTAAAAAATTGAAGGATTTGGTGCATCTGAAGCTATGTTGATTTTATTTATTGGGTAGAATCAGACATGGCCTCATTCAGATGTTTCAGTTCCTTCCCATCTTGCAATCTGCTAATTACCAGATTTTTTCCTTTCGGAGAAGGCTATGCTGGCAATTTCTTTGTTACCTAGGGTAGCAGGTCAACAGCCTAACATTTCTCTCCTATAACCTATCATGGAGGAACAAGAATGTGAATTTTTCAGATCGAATTACTTTTATAGTTTGCAATTAATCCCAACTTTTATTGAAGATTTTGACTAAATTGATTTTTTTAAAGGATTTTGTCCAGTTAATTTTGCAATTCAAAAGTACATGAATTAGAGCAAGTGATTTGGTTTATGTTTCTTTGTTATTTATGAGATTTCTAATGTTGTACCTAGTGTGCATTTCTTCAGATATCACAACATAAGTGGGCTTGGCCATTCTTGGAACCAGTTGATGTTGAAGGTCTTGGCTTGCATGACTACTATGATGTAATGCTTTCATTTTCTTTACAAAATAGGTTTAGTTTTGATCATTTTATTATGTCTTCTTTTGTATGTTCCTTGTGAAACTATGCAACTTATATTCATGTTCCTTGTAGAATTTGTTCCATAGTTTGGCAGAACTTGAAGTTAAAATAGTGGCAGGAACTTTGCAAGAGCTAGGAGTAGAGTATCATCTAAAACAATGTTCTCAAATTCAGATGCATTTGCTATGATATACACAAACATGCCCAACTCGCTCTGGTGAGAGAGTATAATTGTATCCTTTGTCATAGATGTGTATTTAGGTTTGTATTCAAATTTTCCCACCACAAGATATTGAGGATGTCCTGCTAATTTTGAAAATATAATGAATTGATGATTGTAGCTCTGTTTTATTTCAAATACTCAGTCTAGCCTCCATTTCTTTAGTCTTGTTGAGCTCACACTTCATCTTTGTTTTCTTTTGGGGTGTACTTTTTATGATGCGTTAACATTCATGATTTTATTTTTGAAAATTTTATATGCATCAGATTATCAAAAAACCAATGGATTTTGGTACAATTAAGAATCAGATGGAGGCAAAGGATGGTACTGGCTATAGAAATGTCCGTGAAATATATGCAGATGTCAGATTAGTTTTCACAAATGCAATGACCTATAATGATGAGAAACATGACATTCATGTAATGGCGAAAACCTTGTTGGACAAATTTGAAGAGAAGTGGCTGCAACTATTGCCAAAGGTCATTGAAGAGGTAAGAAGTGACTTATAACCTGGTTTTGGTGTTCAGGTATGATTAGGCCAAGTATTTATCTGATACAGATGTTGCTTCTTTTTGCAGGAAAGAAGACAAAAAGAAGAGGAGGATCAGGCCCTGGAAAATATGAAGATTGCTCAAGAGGCTGCCATGGTGAGAATGGCTCAAGACATGAACAATGAGGTAAATGTGACTGGGAAAGAATTTCAATTAGTTCCATAAGCGAATTGAACTTCTCATGAGTGAGCTTCTTTTCTTTGTCCAAGGACAAATCATCGAGACTTTCGGAGTGTCAATCTGGGCCTGAGGCATGCAGGCCATCCCGGAATGGGCTGTGCCTAGCACAACATGGTTGCTACAGGAACTGTGTCATGTAGGCATGGCCCATATGTGCGGGCCGAGTTTGGCGCCTCCCTTGTAGCCTGCTGTTTAGGCACAGCCAGTGGCATGAATGGGTTGGATCCGCCTGGCCTTTGAAGTTCCAAATTCCTCAGTCTCTCTCCCCTCATTTTTTCCCATGCCCAAGGCCTCAATGGCTCCCTGCCTACCAAGTGGCAGGTTGCTGTTAATTCTTTATTAATTTTTTGTTATTATTTTAATTAAAAAAATAAAATTATATAAAAATCTGCTCAAAGTTGGTGCACGACCTTTAATTTTAATTTAGATTAAAATATATAAAAAATTATTTAAAAATGTGTAATAATTTTAAAAAATCAAAATGTGTTGGAGTGGGATCGCTGGGTGCCACCCCTCACTCTAGTGATCTTTTTTTGTAGATTTTAAAATGATTATGAAGATTATAAAATTAAGTTTATAGGATATCAAATATAGGTATGTTTTTTAAATCAAATACGTGTTTTAGAACATAGTACTCATAAATCAATTTAAATATGAATATTATATATCTTTATTTTTATTTGTTTTCTATTATTTGGATATTTTTGGAATTTTTCTGATTTATATTTTTATATCTTTAATTTTTTTGAAAATAATGGGGTATTGGGTCAGATATGACACGACCCTAGTGGGCTGTGGGCCATGCTTGGCATTGGAAAAATTTTGCAAGCCATGCTCGGCACAACCCTCTAAATTTCAGTGGCACAGAAATGGGCTGGCATGGCTCGGCCCACTTGAGATCTCTACAAGACTTCATGGCAATATAAGAAAACCAATGCAATTATAATCTATTTTTCACTCATAGAGTGGTAAATCAATGGAATTATTTTGTCACGAATAAACATACTGAATGAATAAATACATTGACAGGAAGACACTATACTGCTAGAAGAAAAATAATATTTGTTATTTCAAACTGAATTTATTATATGATGAGGCTGTTATTCATATGGTGCAAGTGAAATAATACAAAAAAATTTTAACTTAGATTGAACAAAGCATGAAAGCTATTGGTGTGCTAACATTATAACCTGACAATGTGTGTTTGGTTTGAACCAAAGATCTATGATATTCTTATACACAAAGGTTGTTCATTATGTGTTACTCCACTATTGGTGGATGAAGATGTCATTTCCACTTGAAATTTATTTGATTCACTTTGGCCAACTAAACACTTGTTGTTTATTTTTTCCTTCTAGGGAATTTTGTCTGGAAATATTGCTTTCTGTTCTACCCATCCTCTGCACCCTCCCTTCTAGAAAAACAGAGAAAAGGAAATATGCCTGCTTCTTAAATGATGGCTGAGCATTTTGCTACTTGCTGCATAGTAATCCATTTCACTGCCGTATTTAAAACATTTTGATCTTGTTGTTGCATAATAATTTAACTTGTTGAAGTGAGAAGATTTTTTATTAAGAGGTTGATATCTATTAAATTTATTCCCTCTGGTAGCATCTTTTTTCATTTTTTTATACATAGTTGCTTATTTCTTGATCTTTTCTCAGCTTACTGAGCTTAACCTGCACTTGGAGGAACTTAGAAAAATGGTGGTCCAGAAATGCAGGTATATCAAGCTAAGTCTTCATCTATAGGCAGGTTTCTTCCATTCTTGTTGCATTCTGCACATCTCACATTGCTAAAGTAGTGCAATGATCAAATTCGAAATCATCCATGAATCCTATTTCTTTGGTAATTGCTGCTCTCAACTACGAAATGTGATGCTACAAGAATCAAGATCCAACTTATTGCACAAGAAAAGTGGAAAAGATGAGGACATGCCTTATTCCAAGATTCAAATTTCATGTAGGAAAGAACTTTCAGGGTAAATGTTCTGTTTAGAGTCAAGATGCTGATCATAATGTATAATGCCATCCTTAGATTTGTTGGCAAGATAGATTGCCTCTTCCTATGGAATATAGTTTGTGAAGTTTCAAGAGGGCCAATAAGACCTACTATCACTATCCCACAATCAACTGGAGGTTGCTTCATTAATCATCCTAATTTCTTCAGACCAAATGACCTTTTGAGATCTATTGTTATTAGTTTTTTGTGAATTTGTGATGTAGGACAATTACATCTTTTTTACAGTAAAATTAAATATTCAGTCCAAGTTAAATTTCAACTTCAATTAGGATTCGTCAAGATTCATACAGTTATAGTATGAAGGTTATGTCTTATATGATATTCATCTAAAATATCTGTTGGAAAGTTGAGATTGATTCTTATAACCTTTTTATTTACTATTTTGGATAATTCGGGTTCTGTGTTGGTCAAAATTAGGGTTTATTTATCAATTTGAGTCAATAACAGTGATAAGAGAATATTATTGATAAAAAAATCTTCTTTTGTTACAATCTTGGATTGTTTATATATACTTTTAATAAACTTAGCGTCCCATTTGACGTAGACTAAAAATAGGATTTACATTCCGCTAACAGTTCTACTTAACATATGTTAAATAAAAATATCTAAATCCTATTCTTTATTGGACTAAGACTGTTATTGACTCGAACTGATAAATAAATCCTAATTTTGACCAATACAAAATTCGAATTATCCAAAGTAGTAAATAAAAAATTTGTAGGAATTAATCTCAGTTTTTCAACGGATAGTTATTTGCTGGATTTGGATGAATATCTTAGGAAATATAGTCTCCAGACTGTAGTTGTACGAATTTTGACGAATTTTAATTGAAGTTAGAATTCAATTTGGATTAGATATTTAATTTTATTGTCAAAAGGATATAGTTGTCTTACATCAATTTGCCAATAAGTTTTATCCAGGATCGGTATCTTTGTATCATCCATACTATCTAAATCCTTTGATTTAACACACATGTTCCAGGGGTTTAATAATTTACATATATTATAAATTTTGGTGTTTAATTTTCCTGACATTAAATTCTTGTAACAATATTTTCTAGCACTTATGATAGTGCTTATCATAAAAAATTGTGTTCTGAGCCTTCTATTTTATTCTGAAAGCTCCCTGGATAGTTTTGTTCTGGTCATTAATTGTTTTATGTGGTTATCTGTCATGGTTGCTGCGTGAAAATCACTTAATGATCACGTTCTGAGATTGACAAAAAACTTTTTTTTTTTGTAAATGAGCAATTTACCAACTCCCATCCACATTATTCAAACTATTACCTCCTTGGAGAGGGCAAATGGTATGCCTTCACCTTCTTGTAAAGCTAATCTCTTTCTTTCCATTTTTGGTACACTTTGTTTATCTTATTTATTTATCCTAAGGAGAAAACTGACCTGTGTTGGAATAATTACTAGTAGTGGTGGTCATGGTAATGATTATGCAAGATCAGCAAAAATTGAACTGGAGATGCGTTAGCACGGGGTTGCTTATTTGTTCAAGGCATCTACATTGGAGCTCGTTAAATATTGTTCTATTTCCAGTTTTTCATTTTTTGTTCTCCTTTCCGGAATCATGTATGGCATTCTCTCTTTCCTGATTAATAATGTCTCTTTGTTGATGGCAACTGTATTACAATAGGTGCCCTATTAGTTAATTTAGTTGTTTTGAAAGCTAGACCACTTTTCATAGCTGAGATCTTGGTTTATGTGCATTCTCTACGGTTCTATATATGATTACTTCTGCATTTGTATGCAGTTAGTGCTAATGTTGGAAAAAATTGATCCAGAAAAATGTCAGCAGAAGAGAAAAGAAGACTGGGTGCTGGATTGAGTAGTTTATCTGCTGAAGATCTTAGGAGGGTGCTAGAGATTATTGCTGAAAATAATCCCAACTTCCAAGCAACAACAGAAGAAGTGGACATAGACTTGGATGAGCAGGTCACTGTCCTTTTAATCTGATAGCATTATCAATATGCATCTTTTTCTATTACTGAAATGTTAATTTGGATAGTGGCAATATCTGGCATTCAATTTTTATCGCGATGTTACATTGTTTCCCTCTAATCCTCCGCTGTAATATTATGTTCAAAATGTTTGATGTCTTTAAATTTGTTGGTGCAGAGTGAAACAACTCTATGGAAGCTCAAATTTTTCATGAAGGAGATAATGGAACGCCAAAATAAAAGCTCCCCTTGCAAACCCGATGAGAACTTGAAGCGCAGAAAGGAGATCTGTGATGCTATTGCTCTGGCCAAGACCTCGAAAAAGCGAAATAAACTGCTATCTTTAGTGTAAGCCTTGTCTTCTACTTCAATTATGTAATTGCTATCCTGACTGCTAGCCTATGTGGCAGTCCCCTTGTGCTTTTTTAAAAAAAGAATTTTTAGTAAACAATTATTTATCTTATTATGAATTTACAAAAAATTATTTATCTTATCACTATTAGTAAAAAATTACTTATTTTATATTATAAATTTACAAAAAATCATCTCAATTAAAATATTAAATTTCAATTTAATTTTGTCAATCAAATTAATATTTAAATTATTTTATTTAGTTTTATTTTGGATAATTAGTCTTTAATTATTGAACAATCGGATTGATAAAATTAAATTTTACATTTTTAGTTTTATAAAATTGGACAACCAATTTTTCATAAAAAATAATAATTTATTTTTAGGATAATTACCTATAACCTCTTGTAATTAGCTTTAATTATCTCTAACACTCGTAATTTTCGGAATTATTCACACCCTTTTTTTTTTCAAAATATTTTACCTACACCCCCTAATTGTTATTTAATCAAAATTTTTTCAAAAAATTTTGATTTTACACTCGGTTATTTTTACAATTAAATTCCAAAAAATTTATTTTTTATTATTTAACACTCCGAAATTTCTTTTTTTTTGTAAATAACAGTCTGAAATTATTTCGATTTACAGAAAAATTTTCGAAATTCGGATTTTTGTAAATAACACCCCGAAATTATTTCGATTTACAGAAAAGTCCCAGAAATTATTGCGATAGCGGCGAGGGTGGCGGCGTGCAGGAGGCAACGCTGGAGGCTGGCGGCAGGAGCGGAGGCCAAGGTTGGCGCGTCGGCACGTGAGCATGGATGGCCTCTGCCCGTCTGCGCCCGCGTGCTGGGGACAGAGGCTAAGGCTGGCACGTGGGCATGGACGGCCTCGGCCTCAGCCTTGGCTGTCCGCACCCGCGTGTCGAAGCGCCGGTTCGCCGACCTCAGCCTCCGCTCCCGCCGCCGGCCTCTGGTGTCACCGCTCACGCGCCGCCACCCTCGCCATCGTCGCAATAATTTCGGAGATTTTTCTGTAAATCGAAATAATTTTGGGGTGTTATTTGTAAAAATTCAAATTTCGATGTGTTAAATAATAAAAAATAAGTTGTTAGGGGTTTAATTATAAAAATAATCGAGAGTAAAATTAGAATTTTTTAGAAAAAAATTGATTAAATAACAATTAGAGGGGTGTAGGTAAATATTTTGAAAAAGGAGATGTGGGTAATTTCGAAAATTACGAGGGGTTGTAGATAATTAAGGCTAATTATAGGGGGTTATAGGTAATTGTTCCTTTATTTTTTATATTAAAATTAAATGAGAATAATTTAAATTTTTAATATTAATTTAATCGGTAAAATCGAATTAAAATTAAATATTTTTTGAATATTTTAATCGAGTTATTTTTTTGTAGATTTATAATTTAAGACAAGTGATTTTTTAGTAATATTGATAAGATAGTGATTTTTTGTAAATTCGTGATTTTTGCTAAAAACTCAAATTTTTTTGTTAAATGTAACATGAGTAATAAATTTGAGCATATATATATATATATATATATTATGCAGTATTAGCTATCGAAAATCACGTATGCTTACTCAGAATCCAGAATGAATGAAAAAGTAAAATTTTCTATTCCAAGAGATTACCAAGTTTCCAATATTTATTAACTTCTTAATTTGTGCTGCTCCCTTCTTTTGATTGTTTTTCTTGCATTGATTTTGATTTAGGAGGCTTATTGGAGACCTTTTTCGTGTATTTTTTAAATTTTGATTCAGGATTCAAACTAAAAGAAAATTGAGTTTCCGCTATCAGATTGGTATTTTAGGAACTCTTCAACCATCTCATTTCCAAATATATTACTACTTTTTATTAAAATAGTTATCGTAAGTTGTAACCAATTATTATATTCTATAAAAGCTAAGGAATCTACAAAATTTCTTATTCGAGAATTTTCATTAACCATTGAAATTCTGTGAGGAGCTCCGAAAAAGGAATTTATGGAACATCTGGGGCACAACTTGACCTGTCATGCTAAAATTGTGAATAGTGATTTGTTTCGACAAGGTGGATTTCTTAAATTATTTATGGTATCACTCGATACTTAAGGGACGATGATCATCCTAACATCGGAAAAACGATGAAAATTTTTTATATTTTGCCAAAAGGAGATTGTAATTTTACAAATTGAATGAATTGATTTTTGAAATTCTTTTAAAATTTTAGTTGTTTAGTAGGTTAGGTTGTCCAAACAAGTCACTTCAATTACTTGAACTCTCGAAACAGAAAATATCTTTCTATTTTTATTATATTGAGATATTCAAACAGGTTGATTCGATTGTTCAAACTTTGGAAATAGATAATAATTTTATGTTTTTGTTATATTCAAATATCTAAATTTTGAAACACAATACAGTTTTCGACATTCCTATAGAAAATTCTTAATTTTTCCACTCTAAAAATTCAATAGGAGAGTGCTTTCCTCCTCAGTCTTCAGCACAAGATTTTGTTTTCGCCTTCCTCTTTTCTTCTTACTTGGTGTGTCCAACCAGTTGAATTTCCGTCCCCATCTCCAATTTGGCACCTTTTTTTTCTTATTCTTTATAAGCATCCTGATTTTCACTCCTTTCACAATGTATGCCCTATATCCTTCCCTTTCTTTCTCCTTATTCAGTTTTCATATTTCTTATAAGTTTTCTCATTATTTTCTTCTCATAATGGTTGGACTTCTTCATTTCTCTCTGTTTTGAAGAATATCCCTTTTTTTTAAGTATATATGTTAAAAATCTCAATTTTGATGAACTTTAGAGCTAGTTATAAATTATTGGCATCAATCGTTGATTTTGTTATCAATGTGTCTAATGATGGAGAAGATTGGAATTGAGTTAAAATTATTCATTGGAAGTAATTAGATCTTTTACGTATAGGAGAACATGGGTTAGATATAGTGCGAACATGGGGCGAACATGGATAGTATATGGGTGATTTTCCAACATATGTAATTGAGTTTATAATGGCTTGTTAATTATTTGATTGTATATTGATGTTAAATGCATGTATGTTGTCTTTTTTTTAATTAATTGTATTTCTTGTTAGAACCATGCATACATGTTATTGTTATTTGTTTGATTTTATACTGATTTGTATATATTTTTCTTTCTTTTCGGGTTGTAATGGTTCAACCTTAGAGACATATTGGGTTATTGTAGATGCTCTTGAAAATATGGATACAGAGGCGTTGGTGTTAGAGACCCAATTTCCATTTGGTGGAAATTTTCATTCAAACTCCAATAAGGATAGCATAACCTCTTTATCCTGTGGAGCAGAGGATCAAGAGATGCACCTTGATGAAGGTTTGAATAATTTAAATTAATAATATTTTTACTTATCTATCATTTTATGGGTTATTAACTATTTAATTGTTGTGCAATCTTTGAATTTTATAGATCTAAGTTCTACCTAGGCATCAAGTCGAACAAGCAGTGGATTTGGCAAGCTAGTCAGAGTTTGGGGTTCAGAAGCATATCGGTTGGAGCTCACTGTCAATTGGTATGAGCAAATCTTCGGACAAATTCGACTAGGTTCTCTACTCAACTTGGCCTAATGGCCAAAGATGGGAACAAATTACCTTTGACTTATACTAACTGACAAACAATGTCAAGGACAAACAAATAGAGGATAAGACATCAAAGTATTAATGTAAATTTGATATTATACTTGTAATTTGTATATTGACATATTTGTAATCGATTATTTTTATGAAAAATTAATCTTTGACTATCAAACAAACACAAATTTAGAGGAAGACGGAAGGAAAATGGTCTTACAATTGTTAGGCAAGCATTGGGGATTGGAAATCAGACATGAAGAAGGCACATTTGATGTTATTAAAAAATGATGCAGTCGGGGGGAGGAGGCATGAAGGATAGGAAGAAGATCATCATCTTCTTACCACGATAGATCTTTGAATCCACAATGAAGATAGAAAGGGAATAAACCCAAAATTAAGAGAATATTATTGACATAAAAGTTTTTTTTGTTATAACTTTGGGCTGTATATATAGCTCTCTAATAAATTTAGAGTTCTACTCAGTATAAACTAAAAATAGGACTTAGATTCTACTAAAAATTCTACTTAACATATTTTAAATAAAGATATCTAAATTTTATTCCTTATTGGGTTAGAACTATTATTGATTTATATTGATAAATAAACCCTAATTATGACTAATACAAAATCTAAATTAGCCAAAATAGTAAATAAGAAAATTATAGGAATCGATCTCAGCTTTCCAACGGATAGTTATTTGCTGAATTTGAATAAATATCTTAGGAGATATGACATTTGGACTGTACTTGTATCAATTCTGACAATCATAATTGGAGTTAGAATTGAATTTGAACTGAATATCTAATTTTATTGTAAAAAGAATGTAATTGTTCTGTATCAGAAAATCAGCTGGATAACCTTGTCACTTTACTAGATAGAAGGATTGAAATAGAGCAATAGCCCTTTCTAGTGGGATATTGCTAAGCTCATCTGTCTGGGTATATTTTTTTATAGTCGATATATATGTTAGCTTTCATTGTTATTGAATTAATATACTCATCATTATTATCTTTTTAGAAATAAAGTAGAGAAAATAAAAGAGTTCAAAAAAAAAATTCTTTAGGGTGTAAGGGATACGCCAACTTGAGGACAGAGGTATTTATTTTGATAGCTAATCATGAAATTATTATCTATTACATAATATCCTTATGTAACATAACTACTTGTATAGCTGGAAGAGTAAAGCGAGGTTAGACCTTCAAAACTCAAGGTATTATTGGTCTCCTATACCAAAAGGGATGGACAGTTAGTCGACAAGGCATTCGTAATAGCAGTAGCGAATATTTTTTTTAACTCATTTTAAAATTCCATTAAGAGACATATTCTTATATTGTTCAGCGCTTTTTTACAAGCTTAAATTGAATAGTTGTGACAAATTGCACTAGAGGATTCTATCGGACATTGTCACTCAAAACAAAATCTATGCCGAAATTGATGTTTACTTGGATTACTGAGAGTACTTTTGGAGGTTCACTCTGCAAAATCCGTTACAGCAAAGTCCAAATAGAGGCTATAATATGGGCTCATATTGCTCTCCAACATACGATAGCCTAATTTCGGAGTGTGCTCCGGTCTTTACAAGCTCAATTTTAGAGTGTTGCCCATACGGTATATATTTTTTATATTTTGTACTTTTTTTTTATTTTCATATATGTTAATTTGTATGATTACACAAAATTATAGAATTAACCAAGTTTTAGAGAATGTAAATTAACATGAAGCCCAGGATGCAATACATTGGTGAGTTTAGAAAGTACTCTGATTGCTTTTTCAACATTTTAAGTATTTCATAAATGTTAATATGTCTTGTGGTTTGTCAATACTATTTATATATATATAGTTTGCTTCGCAGAAAAAATTGTGCAAGGATTTGAGGGTATATGTGAAGACAACAATTGAGGATGGGCGAGCCTTCGAGAAACTACAGACAAGAGTGATGCATGATTTATAAAAATGATGACTTTATTTTGTTTTTATAACTTTTGTTTGTGATGTAAAACCTTTTATGTATTATGTTAGTTACAAAATTGTTTAACAGTATATTGTGTTATATTATAAATTTTATAAAAAAATTTCTATATTTGTAAATACAAATATGTATACATGCATTATGTAATTGAAAATATTGGTAAAGAATTGCCTTGCATTTTTTAACAAAATACTGGAAATTTCTCCCGTATTCATAGCAATTCTTAAAGTTTTCAACGAGAAATGCTGAAAATTCTTACTATTTTACATTGAAAATATCGAGATTATTTTCCGCATTTTACTGCAAAATGCTGTAAAATTATTTCCAACATTTTGACACTTGTAAGCCACTATAAAAAACTAAAAGAAATTATTATAAATATTTAAAAAAAGTAAAAAATGTTCACAAAATTTTTTTAACTGGCTTTTATAAAACGTCTGAAATATTTTCTTGGCATTTTTTCATTTACTTGGAGGTTTATAAAAGCCAAAAATATTTCAAAAAAATTATAGTGATACCACAACAAATTACAACTTCGGTCGTAAAATTATTGCCCTCATTACGATTAAAAAACTTATTTGCATAATTGCATTTCCATTCATCAACAAGGAAACCGTAAAAAATATTTTGCCTTTTATTATGAAAAATCATCAAACATCAACCATCCATGACATCAAAAAGGCAGTTGGAGATCGTCATCAGCGTCTAAGAGAACTCAACGTGATACACTTCAGTTTTATTTGGGTAGTAGAGTCCCCAGTTTCGCTCCGTCCCCTCCGGCTTCAGGTTCTCGTTGAAGATCTCAAACAAGTACGTCTCCAGCGCCACCCCCGGTCTCCTCGGAGTCCCAGGGCTCTTCAACACATGCTTCACCGCATTGTTGTTGTACGTCTGCGCATTCTCCACGGACGCCCCCGTCCCTCCGCCCGACGGCCACCCGGTCTCGCTGACCACAATCCCGATGTTTGGGGCTCCGGCTCTCTCCATGGCGGCGTACATGCTGTCCACAACAGCATCAAACATGTTCTTGTACTCGTACTGGCCGTCCCGGACCACCACTTTGTCCGATGTGAACAGACAGTAGTCCAGCGGCACGTTTTCCGGGGAGCTGGCGTAGGCGAAGTATGAGTACACATTGACCAGCAGCGGATACTGCTTCGCCTTCAAGAACTGCACGATGGGCCCCATCGACGGCATCGAAACGTCCGAGAACTGGCCCTGAGACGGCGGGTTGGAGACGCCGAGCACCGTGGGGGCTAAGGCGGTGCTTACTGGAATGTGCACGCCGGCGGCGGCGAGGGCGGCGTCGACGTTCTGCATGGCGGGGCCGATATGGGGGGCAATATCGGGCCCGGTCAGGAAGACCTCGTTCCCGACGGCGAGGTAGGAGATGATGTCCGCGAACGGGAGGGCGTAGGTCTGGACCCACCAGGCGGCGAAGGACTGGTTGGCGGCGAGCATGGGGATGTCAGTGTTGGGGGTGCCGATGACGGCCTTGATGCCGGAGCCACGGAGGGCGTTGAGCACGTCTGGGTTGGCGTCGAAGATGCGGATTTTGGTGAGGCCTCGAGATCTGTAGAGGGCTACGGTTTGGTCTAGTGGCGGGAGATTGTCCGCGATCATTCCCAGGTTCACGCCGATGCCTTGACCTGCTGCTAATTGTTGGAAATTTAACGTGACCATATGCGTTTCTTTATTAATCGAAGATATAAATATTAATATTTTCAATTCCGTGAGGCTAAAATATCCAAATTATAGTGCTGTAATCAGCTCTATGAAAATAAAAATGGCGATTAACTCTTTATATGATAATGGTAAAAAGAAAAGAGAAAAAAATACCTGTGAGAGTAGTCATCCCAGAAGAAAAGAGTAGTCCAAATGCAGCAACGCATAGTAGCACTGTTCGATCCATTGCTATCAACTATCTGAAATCGACTCTGTGAATCAAAACATCAGAATGATCCCTATAAATTGTTTTGGTTATTCTTAATCCTAATTACATAAAAATAATACAAGCACAAATTGAAGAGGAGAAAAGTGGAGCTTACCAGAAAAAAAAAAATGAATTGGGATATCAAAGACTTGGAAGAAACATTGGGATTTGGAATCATTTATAGGGCGAATGTTTTGTATAATTAAGCATGGTAAGAACCGATTTTATTTTCCATTAATTGATTTCACGCGATAAATTTGTTAGGGCAGTAAAAATGTCAACAAATTTTGAGGCGCAATATATGGTGTTCTCAATCTGCATTGTGGGAATGATAATCTGATTTTATTCTCATGTCCAAAAGTAGATCAAACATGTTTATGACCTAAAATGCCCTTCGTCATCCTTTTGCACATGAAATGGTCCGAGGGCCATTTTGGTCTTTTTGGACAAAATTGAGCTACCTGGGCTGAGTTACCCTTATTCAAAATTTCAATTTGTGGGATATGAAAAATCATATCCATATCTACTATGATCTGAATAATGATGCATTAATTACCCTGTCATACCCATGCTCGGGCTTAGATTTCAGGTCATTTTAACAGATGAAGATCAAAAGACAACCAACAAATTAGAGAATACAAACTTTTCATGAGTAATTACAAACTGTCAACAGTTCAGTTCTTTCAATACAGGGCACAAGAAAGGGAACGACAAGGTAATTGCTGCTTCTTTGCAAACAAAATACAAAATTAGCTACACACACTAGACCTATAATTATAGAAAAAATAAATATTCAGTCTTCAGTCATTTATCTACACCATTCCCAGCTGCAAGATTTACATCCACCATCAAAGCAGGAACAGCAATTGCAGCCAAAAGATGGTAGAGCAGCAACGGGCAAGTTATTATATACAGCAGCTTTTGAGACAGCCTCTTCCTGTCACAATGGAAGTTGTAGTTGCCAACAGTAATCTGATTGCTATGCAGTAATATCCAAAAAGCTTCAAGTGTTAGTTAACATGCCATTGATGGAATTGTTTCTATAGACATCTCTGAGATCATAACAATTCTTTACTCGGAATGAATTGGATCCATTGAATCCCAATGTCTATGCTTCTTCTCTGTTTCTTCAATTCAAGTGGTAGGAGAACTCGCGTATGGCCTGGCTTC
Organism: Trichopus zeylanicus subsp. travancoricus; assembly: GCA_005019695.1. NCBI lineage: Eukaryota > Viridiplantae > Streptophyta > Magnoliopsida > Dioscoreales > Dioscoreaceae > Trichopus > Trichopus zeylanicus. The sequence continues at coordinate 147,882 of RXID01019396.1, read as the reverse complement.
TTGAACTCCAGGGAAGTTGCCAGAATTGTTCTCATAAAAGGTTGGCTGATGTTCAATCGCATTGTAAGTTGCAGAATCAATGTGCTCATTGACACTCTTCTTTGCTCGCTTGGGCTTTTTTGGCCTCTGTTGAAGATTCTGGTCTGTGTTAAATTCCATGGGAATAGACTCATCCATTCCCATAATATCTTCTTCATTCTTTGCCGGTTTTTGTGAATTTTGTGATCTTGAACGGACTTGTCTGTCAGAACTTGATTTTCTCTGAAGAATGGAAGAAATTGAAACCAGAATAACATTGCTTGTTTCGGAATATGACCTAAAAGCATTAATGATAATTCTGAAAACAAAGTAAATAATGGAAAAGAGGAAGGTTTTTACTCTCAATTACAAATTTACAGGAATTGATCAAGATCAACCAGAAGAATGGATTCTATAAAAAGGTGAACAAACCAAGTTTTTGCTGAAACATTTGGTCCCTCAAATGGCTAAATTATACTCAAGAATCAATAGACTTATTTCCATGCAACTGCTTACTTTTTTTTTAATTGCAGAATCCTTCAGGCGCTTATCATTTCGATGGTCCAAATAGAATGAAAAATAAATTACAGCAGAAACTGAGCATAACTTATGCAATACCTTTTTGTTATTAGATTTACCATTCTCCTGCCCAGGAGTCCCATATTCACCACCATGTGAATCAGGATTTGCAAAATCTTCCAAAGACGCATCCCCATCAACATCTACTCGGATTCCTTTTGCTGCTTTTTTCTTCTTATGGCGATCAAAATCCTTGTAAAGAACAATCACAAAAGAAACATTCAAATTGTATAAACACAGTTTGCTTTTTTGGATTAATGACATAACAATGGAAACTCTAGGGACAAACATGCAAGTTTTAAGAGGGCCTATAGGCTGTTGTTAAAGTAAGAAGTTCGCCTATATCTTAACTGCTCATCATGTAAGCATCACCAAATAAAGAACCATTCATTCTAAAAGTGGGGAAACCCAAGTATCAATTCAGAAAACCACACAAAACAAAATACACAAACATAAGCACCTACCTCCTGGGGAGTTTCTCTCAGTTTCTGCTCCAGCTGGGTATCATCAATAAGCAAAGAAAAAACATCCTCCGGCTTAAGCAAGTCGCCTTCAACATGACCACCTGTCATGACCAGTTGCTGTACGGTATTCTTCTGGCTTGCTCTTTGCAAAATTTTTTCTTCGACTGTCTCTTTGCAAATTAGTCGGTATACAGTAACCTAAATAGGCAAACAAATGATCCAACATTAATAGAAATTTTCTTGCTTCCTGTCCATCAAATACAAGAAGAATGGAAGCATGCCAAACAAAGATCTTCAAGTTTTCACTCATCCCATATCCATCCAATAACTCGAGACCAGACAGAATCAGTGAGGTCACCTTAACCAAAGAGACACAAACGGGATCGAGACATACCATACAACACTGCACAATGTATGTCGGGTGATGCAATGATGCTTACAACAATTTCCTCCCAATATTAGGAACGCATATGGAATGCTTAACCCTAGAATCCTAAGCCAATATATAAGATAAAGTTCTCTCATATACACAAAAAGGGAGTAGTACAACCTGTTCTTCATATCTAAGTTGAGCCAGGATCTCGAAGTTCACAAGCAAGAAACTTAGTTGCAATTTGACCTTGTCCCAGATTTGAAGGTCAAGAATAATAAACAAGGCGACAGACAGGGAAGCATCAGCCATAACAAAAAGAAGTGATGGTGTTTAAATTTTGTGTAGTCAAAACTTATCACAAAAGCTCATATAAGTGAAAATAGAAAATGGAAAGAAACCCTTAGAAAACTATTCAAGCTAAAAGCATTACAGGAATCCTCAAGACTGCTTTTGAGCTTCTGGAAGGTAGATTTATCATTCCCACACCTTGCCCACTTTTAACCCCTTAAAGAGCCTTATCATGTAGAATTAAGAACATAGACACCAACCACTATGCATAAAGCTTAGCTAAAGCTTGATCATGCCACTTGGCTCCCTCCATCACCCCAAAAAAGGAACTGGTTTTCATAAATAAAGTAAGCCTTTCATCACATATTATAATTAAGAAATGGTTTATGAAACACTGGCATTTTTCTACTCATCTTGCTTTCCCCTTCATTCCAAGATAAGAAATTGCACTTCCAACATTGTGTCAATTAGAAGAGAAGGAAAACCAAAGGAATATGGCAGATTGTCAAGTTAAAACACTTGTCTAAGCTGGACATGATGCTAGTTTACTTCCAAAACACATTATACCCCAAGTCTGGATGCAGGCACTATATGTTGTACGGAATATAAGAAAACAAACAAATACCCAAAGATACACCTTGTGCCCAGGTCAAAACATTTGCCCTATGTTTCATTATTCAAATCCTGCTAGTCATTTGATAGCATGTTAATGCATACTAAAAGACTAGATAAACAATTGTTATAATTGCCCAAATAAAGACCAAGAAATTTTGTTAATTTTACTTACCTCCTTTGTCTGACCCAAGCGATGTGCCCTATCCATTGCTTGTAGATCCAAAGTTGGATTCCAATCACTTTCATAAAAGATGACAGTGTCAGCAGCAGTCAGATTGATGCCAAGTCCTCCAGCTCTAGTGCTTAGCAAGAAAACAAATATGTCATTCCTGCAACAGAAGATAGGGAATATCCAGTCAAACTTTAGAACAACTGGTGTAGCTGTCACCAAATTAGGTGCAATTCAGTGCAGTACATGAATAAAATTTATGACGACAAAAAGCATGATTGCCTACCGCCTCTGGAATTCTCGGACCATGTCTCTACGCTCCGTAATTGCAGATGACCCATCAAGCCTGAAGTACTTGTATTTTCTATAATTCATGTAATCCTGTAGAATAATGGAAATACATTTACCGCTGGAATTCCAACACAGGCAATAAAGCAAAAGCAGCTTCCTGTAATGGTGAGATTCAACCTGCAGCTTCTCCACTACAGGTTAAGTCAAAGAAAAAAAATCTAGAAAAGAACTTTGTGAAGAGCACATGGCTAACACCATTGACAACAGGTAAACAAAAGAGAACCTTGAGGCTTAGTTTGATAAATTGTTAAAGTTGGTTAATTAGTGTGAATAAGGACAATCATTACAAATTTTGCAGTTAAGATTGAATGAAAACGTAATGATTATGCTCATTCACGATAGTTAACCAACATCAATATTTTACCAAACTAAGCCTGAAGGAATTTAGGGTGCAAATTCCTCAATCTGCATATATGAGTTAATGTGGTTCAGCTTAAATGGAATAAACATATTACACTTAATTCCAGGTCACTTAAATTGGTTAAAAAAAGTCTCTGATTCAATGTTTTTGTAAGTATTAGCCTACAAAATTACTAGAAGTAGTTGTTGATTTTACTCAGATCTAAATATACAACATACACATTTTTAGTTATCACAACAAAAAAAAGCTGGTTATAACCAGGGCTGTTTGTGGGCCCGGGGGTCCATTGGACTCACAGGCCAAGCCCATTAAAAGCCCTTTTACGGTTTCTAAATGTAAAGCTATTTTGTTTGGTCACATTACATGATCTACAAACGAAGCAATTCAGGGCTATAGATTATCCAATGCCAGAATTTGTCCACCAATATCAGCTTTGTTGACCCAAGGATTTGGCTCTAAATTTGAATAATTGGCTTCACTAATGCTGTCAGTGAATTTATTAATGAAATCTCCATGCAAACTAATGATGAGTTAGGCAGTTCTCAATTAGTATTTGGGATTTAGGATCATGTTAATCAACATTAGAGTTATATCAGCATCTAATTACCTCAATAATTAGAGGTGGATGCATCTGCTAATTTGCTTTCACATTGGCATGTCATTAGAAGCAATGAATGTAGACAAACAGGATTAAGCATGAGCAGTTAAGAAATGATGGTCAATGTGAGTGCTTGTGTAGGGTTGACACGACAATATATGGTTTTATATATAGATGTACGAGGCCTTGGCGGGCCTTAACTGATCTAGTATAAATTTAATGGGCTGAATCCTAATGGGCTTAATAAGAAGTTAGTGGGCCTTGCAGACCTCAGTCTGCCTCAAGCCTGTGCAGGACAATATTGGACCCATCCAAGCCTCTGCAGGCTGGACCCATTGACAGCCCTAGTAATAACTGGTCTCCCTCAATCCAATAATGCAAGAAACTAGTCAACTCTTTAGCAACCTGGTACATTATCACGTCTTGAATAATCATGTCCTGTATTTTTCAACTAGAAAATTGTATCCTCCTACGTTAGAGAGTAGTCATGGGTGAAACAAAAGCAAAAACTAGACAAAAAAGAAAAATAAGATGTACCTCAAGAATATTCAACATTTTTGTCATTTGTGCAAACAAAAGTACACGATGGCCCTCAGCCCGAAGACGCTTGAGTAATATATCAAGGGTTTGTAGTTTTCCAGAATCCTGAATAAGGAAATATCATATTGGTAACACATGACTATTATCTGTTATAGAAAAGTACCAAAAAGCAACGAGAGAAAACAAAAGATATCAACAAGTGCCAATGGATGCCACGAGGCAATAGGCTATGACTGCTTTGGTTTGTGTCCATCCGGTTACCTCCCAACATGTGATAATCAATTATCGATGAATCACAGTTAGGAGCCTTTCGACCCCAATTAACAGACCTGGCCTTTAAAATTTCCATCCCGTTTAGAAATCCTCCAATTAAGAAGGAATTAAAAAAACATATCCAGAAGATAAGTGTAGGGAGTCTAGCATATACCGTAAGCATTTTAGCCGGATCAAAACTTTGAACGGGTGGGGAAGACCCAAAAATCCGGTATGTAGTTTCTAGAACAGGTGAAATGATGGGCAATTCCGAGTCTATCTCTTGTATCAGATGATGTGGATCCTTGGGCCTTCTTGGACCATTGAACTCGGATGTGCGAGCGAACCCAACAAGCAGCTTTTTAACCCACGGATTGTGGAAGTCTTCAGTCATTTGATATGCAAAGCTTCTATCAGGGCACTCAACATTTATCTGCAAAGAAGAGTATAAAAGCAATATAATATCATCAGGTCAAATAAGGGTTCATTGGAATAATAAACTAAAAAAGAGTCCATCAAACATGTTCACATGCGAACTAAAATAAATGTATGACAAGAAGGCTTCATGAAAGATCTCACTGCATGATAACCAAACAACGTTGAGAACAAAGCATACAATGCAAATGAGGAAAAGCCAAAGAAAGTTCATTTCATGTTCGACTAATTTAACTAAAAGAACTTGTACTCACAGTTGGAGCTCTGGCTCGTGGTATGAAGCCATATGCTGCACGGAGAAGCCTGATATTGGATACTAACCTCTCCTGATGAGAGAAAACTAATGATTCATATGGCGAATCATCTAGACCAGTTGGAAGTTTTCTTCTGAGAAAACTAGGCACAGGCTTTGTTGGCAATAAAAGCAGCCTTGCAACAGTTCTCACTGTACCTCTATCCAGATGTTCATTGTCTTGGATATTGTCAGCTTCTGATTCCATGAATAGGTCTAGTGTTTCATTGATGAACTGTCTATCATGATATACAGAAAACAACAACCTTTCCAGGAGAGAACCCTTAGCTAAGAATGACAATTCGACCGGAGATAAATTAATCAAACGGCTGAATCCAAAAACTCCACTTTGAATGGAAGAATGTTCTGAGATGCCATATTCAGATACCACTGACCGATAGATGTTATCTGATGAGAATATGTTGAAGAATCTTTCAAATGATCCACACTGAATACCATGTCCTCCTCGTGAAATAGGTTTTTCAGCAACCCAGATAAATTCTTGATGAACCAACTTTGGCATCTAAAACATAAAAGAAAACCAGAGATAACTATAAAAGGGGAAAAATGGATATGGAAGTCCAATTGAAGATAAATGCAAATAAGATCAACAGAATTAATGACACATGATGACAATAGAACACACCTTGTATGTGATGGGATTCTGGCCACCTGAAAAATATACATCTTCCAATTCGCCAAAAGGAGGAGGAAGAAGAGAATTTGGAATCACACCGAAGTGTAAGTATGTGCTCCCCTCATTACGCTCAAATAATTCTGGATGGTTGCAAACCTAACATCAAAAACAAAATGATAAACTTGCGAAGTTAGGCATCTCAATTCCACAAGCTAGGAAAGAACACCAAACAGAGAACCACAAGCAACCTATGAGATTGGCTATCAAATGATAAACAAAACCAAGAAAAAGCAAGGAAAATGATAGTCTTCTAAACAAAACCAACAAGAGATCAAGAGACTACCTTCCGTAATTGGATGACAATGTTCATCAAGTTGAGAATTTTCTTGTCTTTCAGATGTCCACGAGTACCATCAATCAGCTCAGAAAGGGATATTTTGTTTTTTATAGCTTGATAAAATGCCTGCTGTCGTGAACTAAGTTTACAGTGCACTGCTACTTCTGTCTTAGGAGTCATTTCACTTATGACATCCTTCTTAACTCTCCGCAACATGAAAGGCTTTAGAACTGCATGCTGTTGACAAATAAAAGCCAGAAGAAAAAAAATCAAACTCTTATTCAAGTGAAAGTCTGTTAGTAAATATTTTACTAATAAACCTAACAACTGCAATACACAATTGATCAACAAGTAGATTTTGTATCATAACCAATATTATAAAAAAACAAGGGCCATAATTCAGAATAACAAATTTGGCCAACTAGATCGCATTTAAGAACCGTAGACAGGTTAATTATATCAACTATCTTCATAAATATTTCAAACTATGGTCATTTATCAAAATACGTCTCTTTCTCCTGTTTGTGCAAGTCATATCACAACATTTTAACAAATTTCCATAGAATGCCTAGATGTTTCATCCTAAGAACATATCTGCGAGAAAGAATGAAAACACAAAACCTTCTTAGAATAACACTCACTAGTCTGTTAAGCTGATGTTCATTGAGGGTGCCTCCATGTTCTGCGTGGTTCTCAATTCTGGCACAGGAAATCAAACCAATAAGCCACGCAAATACAGAGTTGAAAGACAAGCAAAAAAATGTTTTTGACAAAGCTATACCCTTTTGAAAACCACTCATTGAACTGTTCATGACTGTCAAATAAGGTGGGCATGATAAAATGAAGCAAAGCCCACAGTTCTGCCATGTTATTTTGTATGGGTGTTCCAGTTAGAAGCAAGCGGTTTCTGCAGTTAAAACTAAGCAGTGTCTTCCACCGAATACTGGAAGGAAAAATCACATCAAAGTTAGAACAACCTGAGCAAGTGAAGTAAACATCCTTGTACCCAATGTGAGAGCAAAACTACCAAAATTTTACATATGTGAATAAAGCAATTACCTACATCAGAAAACCTTCAGATTGGAAGGAATAAAGAGATCATGTGATTGCTCTTGAGATATTTTTGGTACTGGATGGAAAAAGGTAAATTACCTGTTTGAGCTTTTTATTGCCTGGGCTTCATCTAACACCATGTATTGCCATTTCACACGTTTTAGGTGCTTTTCATCAGTCACAAGCAACTGGTAGCTCGTAATTAGTATGTGAAATCCAGCCTCCCTATTTGTCAATCAGTGCATCAATCATGAGTGAAATTTAATACCAAAAAACTTGCTTATGCAAAAAAGAAAATTGATTTAGTTTTACTTGGTCTACCTTCTATAGAGACGCTTTGGATGTATGTTTCTCCTAAGCACTTGTCTTTCTGCTTGCCCACCCCAGTACGGAAGTGTTTTCAGATCAGGGCAGAATCGACTAACTTCATCAGCCCAATTATTCAAGACTGATGAAGGTGCAACCACCAGAAAAGGACCCCATATGTTTTTCTCCTGCTTGACACAATCGGTTTGAGTACAACAAAGGCAAGTAAAATAATCAAATTAACATTATTTACAGATACAAATATTTAAAACACTTCCAACTCATGCTGATTAGTATGTTATTGGAACTAAATGCTATTCATGTAGGGGGAGAAAAAAAAAAGAATAAAAGACCATTGTAATTGCAACAGACAGAAAATATAGCAAAGACAAGCTAGACAGTTACAGAAATTAATTACAGAGCTAAGAGTACTTTAAACACCAACATAGAATAAATAAGCAAAAAAGTTCAGGAACCTCAGCTAAATGCGCCAAGAATGCCATAGCCTGGATTGTCTTTCCAAGACCCATTTCATCAGCAAGGATACCATTTAATCCCTGTAGAGGTACCAAAATATGCTTACAGAAGTTACAAGATAGACGAAAGAACGAAGCACGCCAATAATATGATAATATCAAAATGAATTGTCACAAGAAAATGTCCAAGTAGATACTTGTTCATAACAATTAACCAGCCACTGCAAACCCTTCAGCTGATATTCTTTGAGGGAACCTTTAAACATTTCTGGTGTTCGTACAGATGATGTTGCAGGCATTGTTGAGCTGAAAAATGAAAGAAATTGTGGATTCAAATTCTTGTATAATAATTGAATATTGCTAGCAAATTGAAAACATAGGGAACAGCCAAAATGAATCAGTGCATTTGGTAAAATTTAACTGCATATAGGCATTACTTAATTTGAAACTGGTGGATTGCAGTAAACTTACGGATGCAGCAAATCTATGTTACTTGACCCTGCATCTGAAGATTCATTTTCTTGCTCGGCAGCTTGCCGAAGCTGCATGTATGCACTGTCAAATGCATTAGTGATCATCATCTGTTGAGAGACAGCCTGTTGTGCTGCTTTCATAGCTTCCCTTCTTAATTCAGCTTCCTCAGGATCTTCATCTTCCCCTTGTTTATTATCCGAAAGTGATAAAATCTCATCTGGAGCTTTATTTTCATCTTCTGTTGTAGCAAAAGATTCAGAGGGTTGCGAAGAAGCCTTGTTCTGCATAAAGTGGCTATATAACTCTGTTTGCGATAGCAGAAAGTTGAGCCTTTGCTGCTGTCTCTTGGCTTCACGAGCTTCCTCTTCACGCTTCAAGGCTTCAGCCGCATCTTTTTCTTGCTTCTTCCTTATTTCTGCCTACAAATGAACAAGAAATAGAAGTGCATAGTAATATCTCCTAAACTAGATGGATATCAATAGAAAAACAAGTTTCAGATTATGCGCGATGATTGAATCATAAGTATACCTGCTCCTTATCATTTCTCTTCCAAAATATCAACATGTCTCGGGCAAATTTTCGGGTACGCATTGCAGTCATCCTCATATATTTGAGTGACCTGTTCACTTTAAGTTTTACCTGGAAGTTGAACCAGAAACATGTCAGAGCCTAAAGCAGTTTACCTCTATTTGAGATTGAAGTGAATTCCAGTTATAAAAACTTATAAGATATCAAAAAATATCTACCTCTCTTTGGTAACCCTCTGACCATCGCTTGGCATCTGCCAGTTTCTTCTTATGAAAATTGGTAAATGCTCTGTGATGTTTAGGAATATCTCTTCTGGCAAGATTTATCCAAACCTTCCCAATCTTCTCTGTTTCCTCTTTCTCAATGACAGAAGGATCCCTTTTCACTATCTGCATCTTGGGTAAGCTGCGCTCAATAATCTGAAGCAACAATCACAAAATATTAATAATAAAACACTTGCGCTTTACATAATACATCAGTACAGCCAAAGAAGACTATCACAGATTCCAAACTCAGGATTTAGGTCTAACCTCATATGTGTCCCCCTTCTCCAAAACTTTCACATAATACACCAGTAAGGTGCCAGATTCAGACATGATTAACCGGCGAATCCTGCCAGCTGCACCCTCTGGGATTGCAAATGGATCTAACCCATTCTCACATACTTTAAGATTGAATTTCTGAGCTGAGCTGCCAATCGATATTGCCTTTATCCTGGCTTGAAGCGACTCATACTGAGGTAGAGGCTCACTCAGCCCTCCTTGATTTTGAGCCTCAAACCTTTTGTCAGCAGCAAGCAAATCACCCAAGGACCTTAATTCCAATCCACCTTTAAGGATATATTCCTCTACCCGTACCTCAGAAATACTAGGCAGCTTCAGGGTGGACACAAGCTTGTCATAAGTCGGGGGAATTCTATATGTGATTCCATCGCCAATATCCAAGTAAGCAGAATCAAGAGAAGTAACAAACCTACTAGCTCCAGGACACTCTGAGTCAAAATCTGCATCGTAGTAATCAGGTGACGTTTCCATCTCATGCAACGGTGTCTCCTCCTTAACAGGAACCAGAGACTCATTACTAAATCTCCCCGCTGTCCTACCATGTCCACGTTTTGAACCTGGGATTGGTACTCGAGCAGGAGCAGACGATGATTCTTTAAATTTCACTCGCCTACGCTTCTGAACATGCTCACCAAGCATGGCTCGGTACTGCTCCTCACTAATCTGCGCTTCATAATCCTCTACATCCTCCTCATCACTATCCACATCTCTCCTCATGGAAGCCTCCAATTCAATGCCCGGCCTCTTACGCCGTCTCACATCTCCATTGCGATGCTCCATCCTGGTTCCCTGGCCTAAACAGCAATTCCCCCAAGAAAACCAACAATGCAGACACCAATAAATCACTGCCAACACTAAATTCAGTCCACAAAAGCTAAATTAACAATCAAAGAGCCCTACCTTCGCTGCTCCTGCTCTCATCCTGGCTACTAACCCCATAGCCATCAAGCTCGCCCTCTGGTTGCGGGACTTGAAAGCTCATCAACGGCTAAAATCAAGGAAAAACCGCATATAAAGAACCAATTGAAACGATTAGGGGAACCCTAGAAAGCAAAACACAAGGGGTTTCCCAGGGAAAGGCGAGAGTTTTGAGGAGGATTACCTCGAGGTTGAAGAGATTGGAGTAGGAGAGGCCGTTCTGGGGGCGCCGCGACGGCTCCATGGCGGAGACTCGAGTTGGGGAAGAAACCCTAGGTGACGTCGGGCGCGAATAAGGAGGAGGGAGAAGAGGGCGGAGCTCGCACGCGTGCTTTGGCACGTGCGAGCGGAGACGAATAGGAATAGGAGTTTGCGCCGAGAAGGAAAAGCACGGCAAGCGTGCGACGGGAAGGAGGGCGAGGGAAGGGAGACCAATTGACGAAAATAACCTCGGTTTGGGGTCTCATTCTAATAAAGCTCCAAAATTATTGGAGTTAAAATTGTAATGGAAATAACATTTTGATCGAACAAAGTATGAATTCGTATCACTTTTCAGTTCTTGTACGTATGACAAATTCTCTCACTAATGATCGGTATTATTCCTTTGAGTGGCACGTACCGAAATCATAACACGAATAAATATATCTAAGGATCGCTCATTCAAAATTTTTTAAAAATAAAAGTAATTCCAAAAATTTTTATTAACTAACAAAGTTTTTAGATTTTTAAGTATATCAAAGTTTTATTTTTATCAAAAGTACATTTCTATGTGGACTTGTTTTTCTGTATTATACATCCCCTCCGATTTTTTTTTGGAATAATTAAGTATAAATTTCTGTAATTAAGTTTTAATTACGTATAATCCTTCGTAATTTACGGAATTACCCACACCCTTAATTATTATTCAATCAAAATTTTCTCAAAAAATTCTGATTTTACTCTCGGTTATTTTTACAATTAAACCTCTAAAAACTTATTTTTATATTTTACGCCCCGAAATTCGATTTTTTACAAATAACACCTCGAAATTACTCTGATTTACATAAAAGTCCTTGGAATTCAGATTTTTGCAAATAACCCCCCGGAAATTATTCTGATTTATAGAAAAGTCCCCGAAATTCGACGGCGGTAAGTTGTGGTGCGCGGGCGGCGACGCCGGAGCCGGCGGCGGAGCGGAGGTGGAGGCCGGTGCACTGGCGGTGACACCGGAGTCGGCGGCGGGAGCCGAGGCGGCGGCCGGCACGCCGGCGCACCGGCCAAGGTCGAGGCCGTCCGCCCGAGGCCATCCACGCCCGCGTGCCGGGGACGGAGGCCGAGGCCGGCGCGCCGGCACGAGGGCGCGGACGGCCTCGACCTTGGCAGTCTGCATTGGACTCGGCCTCCGTCCTCGACACACGGGGGTGGAACGGCCTCGACCTTGGCCGTTTGCGCCCCCATGCCGGCGTACCAGCCTCGGCCTCCGTCCCGCGTGTGGAGGCCGTCTGCGCCTGCATGTCGGCGGGCCGTCCGGCCTCGGCCTCCGTCCCCAATGCACGGGCGCGAACGCCGACCAGCGATGGTCCAGCGAGGGGTCTTTTTGTAAAAATTAATTTTAAAATAAGTAAAATTTAGACTTATTTTTTAAAAAAAATATTTAAGGGTTTATTTTTTAATGTATAAATATTAAATTTGTATTTATAAATTTAAAATTCATTAATGTCTTATTTGTAAAATTTTATTTAAAATATGATAAAAATATTGAAGGGGTCTATTTGTAAATGTACAACATGAAAGTTGTAATTTTAAATTTTAAGTTTTGAAACGTTCAATGACTTATTTGTAAAATTTACTTATAAAATAAATAAAATTTGGACTTATTGATAAATAAAAATATTAAAGGTGGTCTATTTTTAAATACAAAAATAGTAAACTTGTAATTTTAAATTTTAAATTTTAAAACTTTCACTATCTTTTTGTGAAAATTAATATTAAAAATGGTTAAAATATTGACTTATTTAAAAAAAAATCAAAGGATCTATTTGTAAATGTACAATATGAAAGTTGTGATTTTAAATTTTAAGTTTTGAAACTTTCAATGACTTATTTGTAAAATTTACTTATAAAATAAATAAAATTTGGACTTATTTATAAATAAAAATATTAAACGTGGTCTATTTTTAAATGTAAAAATAGTGAACATGTAATTTTAAATTTTAAATTTTAAAACTTTCACTGTCTTTTCTGTGAAATTTAATATTAAAAATGATTAAAATATTGACTTATTTAAAAAAAAATCAAGGGATCTATTTGTAAATGTACAATATGAAACTTGTAATTTTAAATTTTAAGTTTTTAAACCTTCGATGATTTATTTGTAAAATTTACTTATAAAATAAATAAAATTTGGACTTATTTATAAATAAAAATATTAAAGGTGGTCTATTTTTAAATGTAAAAATATTAAATATGTAATTTTAAATTTTAAATTTAAAAACCTTCATTGTCTTTTTTGTGAAATTTAATATTAAAAATGATTAAAATATTGACTTATTTATTAAAAAAATAATCAAGTGATCTATTTTTAAATGTACAATATGAAACTTATAATTTTAAATTTAAAGTTTTGAAACAACTAAAGAAAGTCACTTCCTAGTGAATGACAATCATTCCTGAGATTTTATAACATGTTATACTTTCGATATAGCCTGCCAGAACAATAATAGAAGCTTGCAGCTTACTAGAATAATATAGTCTAATTAGTAATTAGATAGCAATAGCAACTAGAAAGTTCAAGACACAAAACCGACTAAAACTGTGCCCTTGTTTCTTAGATATCATCATGCTCGAGACAGAAGAGGATGAGGATGATCTAGATGATTGTTGCTTTTGGCGCTTGGAGCTTATTGGTGACCTCAAGAAGGAGCTTGTTTCAGTATTAGACGAGCTTATGTATAAGTTATACCCATCCAAAGATGACTCACCTCTGGTTTTTTGTGTATTTGAGGGCATGAATTTCTCTGCCTTGGCCTGATCAAACTGCTGTGGGCTAGGCATAAATTGTAGGTGAACACCATTCTCACTCGGTTCATCTTCAGAAAAGCCATCGATCATCTGGTGCTTGTCATTCGGAGAGGAGCCCATTAGCTCAGCTGGTGGGCGCATTGCTTTCAGCTACTTGCTAAGAAGAAAAATGGTTTCCTGGCATTCTGCAAGCTTCTCTGCAGCTTCTGCTATCTCTCTCTCCTGTTACACCAGATAAAAACTTGAAAGTGTTAAGACAATAGAATAAGGATGCGTCTAGAATAGAAATCAGGAACGCCTTGCCTTGTACACCAAATGATATAAAAAACTTGAGCAGTTACAGGAAGCGCATTTCCAATCTATAGATGTTGAAGATCACTACATGTTATTTACTGCATAAGTTTTTCATGAAAAGATACAAGATAGATTTGCAGATTCTTTGGATATGCAAAAAGAAAAAGATGGATTTGCATATTGTAGCAATATGTTTACTCAGCGCATAAAATTGCAAGCAATGAAAGCACAAAGGAATAAATTAATGCAAAGAAGCTTGCAGCTTGCTAGAACAATATAGCCTAATCAGTAATCAGATAGCAATAGCAGCTAAAAAGTTCAAGACACAAAGCAATATAACAAGTTCTACTATTGTCCAACAAAAGGAAACCTTCCATTATTCAACCAAAAAAGGAAACCTTTCATTATTCCTTATAAATCAGAATTTGAAGAACATTAATGAAACAAGTGTCTAAAATATACACCCCTTATTTCTCATTCGACAAAAGAGAGGTGAATGATAAAAGATATGACAGTTCCTCCTGAGTCGTCAATCCAAAACCTTGCCATTTAACTCTCCCCACTCTATCTAACAGAAATATGTACCTGCAAACAGAATGCACCCATAGTTATGGTAACCAAGCAATATGACATCATCATCATTTTCGAGAAGACAACTTACCCAATCAAAATTGATCCTAGGGATCTGACGAACTTCTTGTAAAAAAACACAGTGACATTTATTAATGTATCGTTTCAAAATTACATAAAATAAGAAAAAAAAATTGTCAATTTTTTAAAAGAAAAACTCACGTGAAAGTTGTAATTTTAAATTTTAAGTTTTGAAATCTTCAATGACTTATTTGTAAAATTTACTTATAAAATAAATAAAATTTGGACTTATTTATAAATAAAAATATTAAACATGGTCTATTTTTAAATGTAAAAATAGTAAAACTTGTAATTTAAAATTTAAATTTTAAACTTTCACTGTCTTTTCTGTAAAATTTAATATTAAAAATGATTAAAATATTGACTTATTTTAAAAAAAAATCAAGGGATCTATTTATAAATGTACAATATGAAACTTGTAATTTTAAATTTTAAGTTTTGAAACCTTTCGATGATTTATTTGTAAAATTTACTTATAAAATAAATAAAATTTGGACTTATTTATAAATAAAAATATTAAAGGTGGTCTATTTTTAAATGTAAAAATATTAAATATGTAATTTTAAATTTTAAATTTAAAAACCTTCATTGTCTTTTTTGTGAAATTTAATATTAAAAATGATTAAAATATTGACTTATTTATTAAAAAAATAATCAAGTGATCTATTTTTAAATGTACAATATGAAACTTATAATTTTAAATTTAAAGTTTTGAAACAACTAAAGAAAGTCACTTCCTAGTGAATGACAATCATTCCTGAGATTTTATAACATGTTATACTTTCGATATAGCCTGCCAGAACAATAATAGAAGCTTGCAGCTTACTAGAATAATATAGTCTAATTAGTAATTAGATAGCAATAGCAACTAGAAAGTTCAAGACACAAAACCGACTAAAACTGTGCCCTTGTTTCTTAGATATCATCATGCTCGAGACAGAAGAGGATGAGGATGATCTAGATGATTGTTGCTTTTGGCGCTTGGAGCTTATTGGTGACCTCAAGAAGGAGCTTGTTTCAGTATTAGACGAGCTTATGTATAAGTTATACCCATCCAAAGATGACTCACCTCTGGTTTTTTGTGTATTTGAGGGCATGAATTTCTCTGCCTTGGCCTGATCAAACTGCTGTGGGCTAGGCATAAATTGTAGGTGAACACCATTCTCACTCGGTTCATCTTCAGAAAAGCCATCGATCATCTGGTGCTTGTCATTCGGAGAGGAGCCCATTAGCTCAGCTGGTGGGCGCATTGCTTTCAGCTACTTGCTAAGAAGAAAAATGGTTTCCTGGCATTCTGCAAGCTTCTCTGCAGCTTCTGCTATCTCTCTCTCCTGTTACACCAGATAAAAACTTGAAAGTGTTAAGACAATAGAATAAGGATGCGTCTAGAATAGAAATCAGGAACGCCTTGCCTTGTACACCAAATGATATAAAAAACTTGAGCAGTTACAGGAAGCGCATTTCCAATCTATAGATGTTGAAGATCACTACATGTTATTTACTGCATAAGTTTTTCATGAAAAGATACAAGATAGATTTGCAGATTCTTTGGATATGCAAAAAGAAAAAGATGGATTTGCATATTGTAGCAATATGTTTACTCAGCGCATAAAATTGCAAGCAATGAAAGCACAAAGGAATAAATTAATGCAAAGAAGCTTGCAGCTTGCTAGAACAATATAGCCTAATCAGTAATCAGATAGCAATAGCAGCTAAAAAGTTCAAGACACAAAGCAATATAACAAGTTCTACTATTGTCCAACAAAAGGAAACCTTCCATTATTCAACCAAAAAAGGAAACCTTTCATTATTCCTTATAAATCAGAATTTGAAGAACATTAATGAAACAAGTGTCTAAAATAACACCCCTTATTTCTCATTCGACAAAAGAGAGGTGAATGATAAAAGATATGACAGTTCCTCCTGAGTCGTCAATCCAAAACCTTGCCATTTAACTCTCCCCACTCTATCTAACAGAAATATGTACCTGCAAACAGAATGCACCCATAGTTATGGTAACCAAGCAATATGACATCATCATCATTTTCGAGAAGACAACTTACCCAATCAAAATTGATCCTAGGGATCTGACGAACTTCTTGTAAAAAAACACAGTGACATTTATTAATGTATCGTTTCAAAATTACATAAAATAAGAAAAAAAAATTGTCAATTTTTTAAAAGAAAAACTCACGTGGTAAATGCATACTAAAATTTGAAGTCATTACGGTAGACCTTCCTCTTCCTCTTCCCCTACCATGTCCTCCAACATATTGGTTTCCCACTTATTGTTGATTACTGTTACATCCAGAGATATCAATTTATTGTTGTAGTCCAAGAGGCTCTTTACACGCTCTCTTGTTGTGTCCCAGCTGACCACATCTACTGTAAGTATATATTGCTCTACTTGATGTTTCCATTGGATCCTTAATCCTTTTCTTCTTAGGCCTACCAAATTGTCTTCTTAAACGTGGAGGAAGTACTTGTAGAGTATTTGGCACAGACACCCAAAGTTGTTTGCTTGGCAATAGAGTGACAGGAACATCATATACTCTTTTGCATGTCTCCAGAGTGTAGTAGTCATCAACAAAATCAATAGGATCAAGCTGAACATCAAGGAGAGCAACAATACCGTGAACGCAAGGCACTCCTGTCAGCTGCCACTGCCTGCAGGATCACTGACCTCTGAAATATCATCAGAAGATCTCCAAATACGGTATCCGCCTCGTGCCTGTGAAACTTTCCTAATAAAAGCTTCTATTCTTGGCACTAGCTTTCCAGACCAGTGGGATCCTTCATTTTTTCTTGTGGCAAATTTTACCATTATTTTCTGTCTGATGAAATCAAGTAATTCAAGAAAGGGAAGCTTCCTGCCATTCTGAATAAAACTATTAAATAATTCAGAAATATTGTTAGTCACATAATAACATTTCACTGAATGATCAAAGTGACTTCTACTCCATGCAAAATCATTTATTTCTTTCATATACTGCCAAGCTGGTATGAATAGCCGTTTAATCCTTTCCATATACTTCACGAATTCAGTAGGCAAAAATGTATTTGAAGTATTAAAAACCAAATTTTCTAACCTTTTCCCTGGGTAGGATTTTTTGAAGTTTGCAATCACATGTCTTATACAAGCTCAGTGCTCAGCATATGGAAAAATATTATTCACAGCATCAGAAAGACCCTTCTACTTATCTGAAATAATAGCCAAGGTATTCAAATTTCCAATAACTCGTTGCAAGTTATGTAGAAACCATAACCAAAATTGGTATGTTTCTGCTTCTACAACTGCAAATGCAATTGGAACTAGGTTATTCTCCCCACCAATTCTACAAGTTAAAAGCAATGTGCCTTTGTATTTTCCTTTCAAGAAACATCCATCAACTCCCAGTATAGATCTGCATCGAGTAAGAAAAACTCTCTTACAAGCATGTAGTGACATAAAATATCTTTGAAAAGACATATCTGGACACTGAGCAATGTGCACAATATTACCAGGATGTCTCCTCTCAAACTCTGCCTTCAGCGAATGAAACAAATTAAAAGATTCTTCTTCATTGCCATGAATAATCCTGTAAGCATAGTCTTTTCCTCTCCATACCTGCATATAAGTTAGTCTGAGACTGTATTTCTCATTCATCATATTCTGTATTTACTTGACTGTGATTTGTTTGTCAACACACATCCAATGCAAAACTTGGTTGCCTACCCATTTAGCATTTGCCATTTTATTTTCAGAATTATTGACAGTAATACAAATATGAACTAGTTCCATTTTTCTTATCTGAAAACCTGAACCATTAGATCTCTCTGAAGCATGAAGCCTCCATCGGTAATTTGCAGAAGCACATCTAACTGTTACTCTGTTATGATCATTCTTCACAAACAAAGGCTGAAATTTGTGCACAATACAATATTGTCTGAGAGCCAATCTGAATGAATGTACATCTTCAAATATGTCTCCTATTTTTAAAACATTGTCATTCAAATTACCTTCAAGTAAATATAGTAAATCATCTTCCGCTCTGTCCTCTACTTCTTCTTCGCCTTGTCTTATATTTTTTTACTCCTGTTCAGCAACTAACTCATCATTATCATCATCCTCCTCCTCATCTTCATCATCATCAGAAGAATACATCAAACTATGAAAACTAGAATTAGAAGGACAATCATCTAAATCTGAATCAATATATTCATCTCTTTGCACACTGTGATACACAGAAGATTCTCCTGCCAAAGGAGTCAGTCTTGGTGCAGACACCGCTGATAAAGGATCGCCTATGTCCTCTACTGATATATAGATATTACTATACTTCAAGTCTTGAATTACCGTCCACATTGCTTCCAGCTGAATTTCACTGTTGATTGATATATAAATTGGAGGACTGCTGTTTGGATATAAATACTTGAGTACAAGTAACTCATTTGTCCTTACTTCGACCAATTTACAGGCTTCAGTCCATAATTCTGCAAATGTGTATTTTCTTGTATCAACCAGTAAAGACCTCTGTCTACCAAATATATATTTTCTTTTTTGAGTATGTTCCACTTCCTTCCAATATTCTCCATAACTAAGCACTAATCGTACCAGATTTTCCGAATCAGCCATCTGTAAATACACAATATCAAAAATTAGATATAATAAATAGATAGAAGAATTGTGGAAGGTGGCTTAGGGGGTGTTGTTTGGGGGGTGGGTGGGGGTGGAGGTGTGGGTGTGGGGAGGGTGGAGGGATGGTCATCTGTGAGGTCGTCCGAGAGTGCGGGTGTTGGGGGGGAGGAGAGAGGAGGGGAGAGACAGGGGGGGGGGGGTGTGGGCTGGTGTCGGAGGCCGTCTGGGGCCGATGCGGTCGAGCGTGGAGGGGGTCCGAGGCCATGGCCGCGGGGCGAGGGGGGGGGGGCGGGGGGTGTGGGCTGGTGTCGGAGGCCGTCTGGGGGCCGTGGTGGGAGCGGTGGGTGGGTTCGAGGCCGTCGGGCAGGGAGGGGGTCTGAGGCCGTCAAACGGGGAGGGGGTTTGAGACCGACGGGCAGGTAGAGGGGTGGTGGTTGTCGGAAGCCGTCTGGGGGCGGGGGTGGGAGCGATGGGTGGGCCTGAGGCCGTCAGGCGGGGAGCAGGTCCGAGGCCGTTGAGCGTGGAGTGGGTCCGAGGCCGTCCGGCGGCGGGTGGCTGGCAGACGCCGGCTCAAAGGCGCGCGGCGCGGACGGCCGAGACCACTCGGCCTCCGGCGTCCGCGCTAGGGCGCCATCACGCGCAGACGTTCGCCACCCGACCTTCTTCCGCCGGGCGTTCTCACCAACCTCGGCCGCATAGGAAAGGGGGGGGGGGGGGTTCGGAATGAGGTGGTGGCTTACCGAGGATGAAGGAGGGCGACAACGACGGCAGCAACGACAGCGATGGGACGGCGGTGTTCTCGCCAGCGGGGTAGCGGGGCCGAGGACGAATGACAGAGCATCGACCACCGACGGCGACGGCGTGGGGGCCGCGGCGTAGAACAGCGACGGTGTGAGGGGCGTAGGCCAGCGACCGGACGGCGATCTCCTCGCTGGCGGGCGATCTCCTCGCTGGCGGGGCAGCGACGGTAGCAGCTGCGCAGGAAGCTGCAGAGCAGAGCGGCGGCGAGGGCGATTTGGGTTTTGGGCTACAATAGGAAGGAGAGGGTTTTATAAGAAAATTTCGGGACTTTTTTGTAATTCGAAATAATTTCAGGGTGTTATTTGCAAAAATTCGAATTTCGGAGACTTTTCTATAAATTGGAGTAATTTCGGGGTGTTATTTGCAAAAATCCGAATTTCGGGGACTTTTCTATAAATCGAAATAATTTTCGGGGGTTATTTGCAAAAATCCAAATTTCGGGGACTTTTCTGTGATTCAGAGTAATTTTGGGGTGTTATTTGTAAAAAACTGAATTTCGGGTCGTAAAATATAAAAAATAATTTTTTAGGGGTTTAATTGTAAAAAAAACCGAGGGTAAAATCGAAATTTTTTGGGAAAATTTTGATTAAATAACAATCAGGGGGTGTGGGTAAATATTTTCGGAAATGGGGGTGTGAGTAATTCTTGAAATTACGGGGTTGTACGTAATTAAGGCTAATTACAAGGACTTATACATAATTAACCCTTTTTTATTCAATCTTTTATATATATATATATATATATATATATATTATATACTCTTTCTGCATACAAATTTCGAAAGTACTTACTTAGAGTTAGACTATCGTTTGGTTTGGAATCAGAACAAAATTAAGATTAGTAAATTACTTTTATAAACTAATTTTTTTATCAATATTAATTCTACAATAATTTAAAGTTTAAAAAATTATTTACTTTTTTATAATAATTAAAATTAATAAACGATGTAAAATAAGTAATATTAATTTTACAAAATAAAAAAATAACTCTGAAAAATGTTGATATTAATCCTAATTCGAAATCGAACCGTGCCTAAAGTAGAGGTGAGCAAAAAAATCGAAAAATCGGTATACCAAACTGCACCGGTTGAGAACCGGATCGGAAAATCAATTCTCAAAACAAACTGGTACGGTTCCGGTTTTTAATTTTGATAAAACCGAAAATCCGGTTCCGGTTCCGATTTTATATTTTGTAAAAAATCGATTTATCAAAACCGTACCGGTTATTAATATATATATATATATATAATTATGTATAATATAAAATTTTAAAATATAATTTTTCTTATGTTATATATATTAATATATTTAAAATTATATCTTTATAGGATTATAATGAATAAAATAAAATTTTTGGATAATTTGTATATTAGTGTATTTAAAATTAATTTTTTATAAAATTTTAATGTAAAATAAAATATTTTAAAATAAATAATTAAAAAAACCGGTATACTGATTTTAGAACCGATTTAAAATTGAAACTGAAAACCCGGTTTTTAACTCAAACCGGTACGATTCCGATTCTTGAATTTTTAAGAACTAAAATATGATTCTGGCTCTAAAATATGCAAAATCGGTGCTCACCGCTGGCCTAGAGGATCAAATTTTAACAAATTAATTTTAACTCAAAATTATTAAAGTAGGATACAAGTTTAGGGAATAAGAAGATCTACTAAGACTATTTGAGATTTTTAAAAAAAATCCAACCAAATAAATCGAAAAAATTATAGTTTAGGTTGAGTATGATGA
Organism: Trichopus zeylanicus subsp. travancoricus; assembly: GCA_005019695.1. NCBI lineage: Eukaryota > Viridiplantae > Streptophyta > Magnoliopsida > Dioscoreales > Dioscoreaceae > Trichopus > Trichopus zeylanicus. The sequence goes on along the minus strand of RXID01019396.1, from coordinate 126,143 downwards.
GAGTTTTATTTGAAATTGAACTTTGGAAGGGACAAATTGGGAGAGTTATATAAAATTTAAAAGATTTTAGGGCCTAATAAGTAACTATTCTTTGGAAAAACTTATGGTTTAAGTCTTTAACGAAGCTTACATCTAATTTTTTTATAAAAATAGCAACTTTTGTCTAATTGCCTCGAGATTTGAATTTTGTCACGTGGCGCTTCACGACCATAGTGCATGACCGAACGGGTTCTATCCTTCGATGACCCAAGCCAGACTCCATCCGATCCGAGAACCGAGTTCTACTCGGAGTCGCACGCTCCTACGCGGCGCTGCGTGCTATTTAGGCAAGAAGAAGAAGAACAGATGATGATGGAAGTGGGGGAAGTCGAGCTCAAGACGGAGGGAACCTTCAACCTCACCGAAAAACAACTCATCGGCTTCCTACGGCTAAAATCCTGCGGCCGAGTCGTATCCGCGAGGGCGTCGATGTCTACAGCTACGGGCCCGACGTCCTCGTCCCTCTTCGCGCCAAGAACGCCTTCTTCTTCGGCAATTCATCCCTGTGGAAATTCATCTACGTCGAGAGGATCTGCCTCACTGACCAACGGTACTCGGATTCAGGACGAGCTTCGAGTTCCGTGCGCCCCGCGAGACGGGGAGGGCAGCGTGGCTGATGCACGAGTACCGGCTCCCGTCGCGCACGCGCGAGAGATACATATATAATATGAGAATTTTAAAGGTTATATCTGTAAAAATCTCTTACTTTAAAAACAGTAGACTCATTTGCCTGCGAGCAAAATCTCGACACGTAGAATTGCAAATATAACGCGTCTCCATGAAAATATCGAAAGAGGCCGCACGCGTGCTGCGCTGCCGAGGAAGCTCGCGAAGAAGTTCAAGGTTAGTTTTTCTGTGGCATTTTCTCAAGCGCTTTTGCTTCATCTGTGCTTTTGTTCTTGAAATTATCACTATTCATTATTTGATCTACCAAATTGTTTAACTAGTTCGTTTTTCTGATATTTGTAGCGTTGGAAGGCAAATTCTGTTGTTTTTGTTCATTTAACTCGTGAGCAATCACATGCTCTTTCTTTAATTTTAGGAGAACAGCTGCACGCTGATCATATCATGGACTTTGTTTCTTCATCTGGTTCTAAATGTAAATCACGATCAAGTGAATTTCTATTTTTCTGCGATTATTTCTGTTTTGCTATTTCAATGATTTTTAGATGTCTTTTTTTGTTGAGTTCTATTGCATATACTGTGGCTTTTAGCTTTTAAAACCAATAGAAAGGACATCCAACTCCAGATGTTACTTTTTGTCTCAAGTTAAAAGAAAGTTTTCTAGGTTGGACGTTGATTTTTCATTAAAAGTGATAATGATACATTATGCTCGATGGATGTCTTGTGCTTCTCAACCAAATATTAGTTAATATTGCTCTGCATAGACTACGATGGATGGCTCACGATGCTTATTTTATTATAACAGTTGATGCTTTTGTTGGCTGAAATTTTGCAAAATTGATTGCTAAGGTCTAATTTTATTACTTTATTGCTAAAAGTACAGATAAATTGTACAATTTCCTGTTATTCAGCTGTAATGATTTTTCTGCATCAAGCATCAATTTCTTTAATTTTTTCTTCCTGAATTCTTTTCTTCTCTATGTAAATTGCACAAATGAAAACAATATTGATTTGAAGCCCAGTAGGTATTTGGTTTTTCATAACTTGCTGGAACGTTATGCAGCAATTTAGTCTTCAACATGTAAGACATCTAACCTACAAATGAAAGTTTACCAAGCTTGTCAACAATGCAAAAGAGGACTCTTTGTAAGCCATACTCCATTAGAATTTAGACTCGATCTAGCCTATCTATACTTAGTGTCACACCCATTGTGAGTAGTAGGTGTCATTACAACGAGATTATATAATAGACCTTATGATCTCGGAGGCAATGGAGTACCTCCAACGTATGTGTGCACGAACAGCACACATATGAGGAAATAATCAACTATGGTAGTCAGTGCTACTACGAGGAGTATTATGCGAGTGAACGCGTGATCATATGAGACGACGGACTGTCTCCAATATATATGTGCGCGGACAACACACATAGCAGTAAGTGACGGAGTCATGATATGTTCGGATGAAGACCCGAATAACCCAAACAGTCCTGCAGAGTGAGCAGCGGGACATGTTGGCTAAAGTGACCTATAGGAGCATGTGAACAGCTTTGACACTTGGCGCTACAGGCTAAAAATACATGGCTACAGGCTGGAGAATCAGAGCTGCAACTGTCAAGGAATATGTGGCCTGCAAAGATGCAATTGAGGGCTCATGGGACAGGTGGCTGCAGCTGGAGGGAGTCAACAAACTGCCAGGAGAACATTGTGGAGTATGTTTTCTATGATTCCAACAGCTAGACTGCAGAGAGAACATTGTGGAGCATATTCTTAATGATCCCAACAACTGGACTGCAGGGAGAACATTGTGAAGTATGTTCTCTATGATCTTCAGGGTGGCTCACAGCCAAATATGTGTATTATAAATAGACTAGGGGGTCTATTGAGCTGAGATACACACAGGTAGAGAGACTTGTAGTGTCACTCCGTACTAGAGTTGTATTCCTTTTATGTGAGTAATAAAAGGTTGGCAAGATTGCTGTATTTCTTTTATCCTCTATACTTTTGTGGCTTATGTGAGTTTGGCGGGTTAAGGTGGGCGAACCTTGACGCCATCACAGACAAAATTTCAGGGTAGAAGTTTGGCTGTGTGACAAATGGTATCAGAGCCTGGTTTGGTGGAAATCCGGTTCAGCTGAAGCCAAGATCAACAAAAGCCATGGTGACCCAAGTAGAACTTCGGGATTGGTTGATTCACATCGAGGAGATGCTGGGAAATCCTCCAACTGAAGATGCGGGCAGCTTATGGGCACAGTTGGCTTGGCAAGAGAGGCAAAATGATGTTCTCAAAGAGACCCTTGGAAGTGAGGTGAAAAGTACGGAGGAAAGGTATGCTGCGATCATGGACTCTATGAGATCAAGTCTGAAGTCCTTGGAACAGGACTTGATGGTGGTAAAGAGAGCGGTGGCAAACTTCACTATTGAAGACGGAGCTCCTTCAAAGGTAAGAGTCCTAAAACCCATTCCTTTAATGGTTGAAGGAATACAAAGGAGTTGGAGAACTTCTTGTGGGATATGGAGCAGTACTTCAAGACTGCTCACATTTCGAAACGGGAGAAAGTCACAATCACTAGCATGTACTTGAGTGGAGATGTTAAGCTATGGTGGCGTATCAGAGTATCGGAGAATGCTTAAGCTGTGAGAGCTCAATTGGAGGATTGGGAAATCCTCAAGAAGGAACTAAAGGAGTGGTTCCTTCCGTGCAACACAGGGTGGGTTGCATGAGAATCCTTGAAGAAGTTGCGGCATTCAAGGACCATAAGGGAAAATGTGCAGGAATTCACCTCCCTCATGCTCGACATCACCAACATATCCGAGGAGGATAAGTTGTTCAACTTTCTTTCTGGCTTGCAGCCGTGGGCTTAAGCTGAACTCCGACGACAAGGAATGAGGGATCTTCCTTCGGCCATTGCTTCTGCGGAAGTCTTGGTGGATTTCAAGTTGACGACAACCACCAAGAAGGCCACGGATGGTAGGAAGATGGGGCATGCGGATAAGGATAGCAAGAAGTGCAAGGGTAAGGACAAGAAAGTTTCGAAACCGAGGCAGTCTAAACTGCAGCCCACCAACAGAGAAAAAGGCTATTTTATATGCAATGGTTCTCATCGGACAAGGGAATGTCTAAGGAGGGAAAAACTATTTGCTCTAACTCTCAGGGAATCTGAGGAGGAAGGACGTGGTGCGGCGACAACACCACACATGAATCCACTGCAGCTACTCAACTCAATGACAACAAAATGACAGCCGACTTACAAAGGATTGATGTATGCATCGATGCTATTAAATGAGAGGTCTGTTTTGGCTATGCTGGACACAGAGGCGACTAGCAACTTCTTCTCCTATAAGTTAGTAAGTGAATTTGCTTTGTAGGTACAGCCAAGTTCATGAAAAGTGAAGGCGGTAAACTCTGGGGCAATTCCGATTCATGAAATGGTCAGCGCAACCCTCAAAGTTGGAGCTTGGAAGGAAGAAATTAGTATAACAGTCTCAGCATTTGATGAGTTTGAGTTTATCTTAGGGATAGATTTCTTTATCCAAGCTAAGGCTATTTTGATGTCTCATTTATCAGGTATGCTGATTTTTGTGAAGAAATTACCATGCTTTGTACAGGCAGCGTATGGAGGGAAACTACAGCAGCGGATATGCAGTCTCCTTAACAGCTGAAAGTGGGTCTCAAGAGGGGTGAGTTCCTTGTCATGCATTTTGGATTTACAAATGCTCCAACAACTTTTTGCAACTTGATAAACGAAGTATTGTATGAGTTCTTGGATCGATTCGTTGTGGTATACTTGGATGACATTGTCATCTACTTGGAGACGTTGGCGGACCACGTCGACCACCTCAGAAAGGTATTCTCTCGGCTTAGAGAATACAAGCTCTTCGTCAAGAAGGAAAAATGTGAGTTCTGTCGGAAAGGAATCAGGTTCTTTGGACACAGGATGAATAAGAAATAGATGCAAATGGATGAAAGAAAGGTCCATGCGATCATCGATTGGGCGGCCCCAACAAAGGTATCGGATCTTCATTCTTTTCTCAATTTGGCTAACTATTATAGAAGATTCATTTAGGGTTATTCAAGGAAAGTGAATTTCTTAACTGACTTGCTGAGGAAGGATCGAAAATGGGCATGAACAGATTTATGCCAAGCGACGTTTTATTAGCTGAAAGTAACAGTGTCAACGGAACCGGTGCTGCGATTGCCTAACTTCGATCTTCCATTTGAGGTACATACGGATGTCTCAGATCGTGCTTTTGAGGAAGTTCTTGTTCAGGAAGGACACTTAATGGCGTTTGAGAGCTGCGAGCTCAAGAATGCGGAGTAACACTACACCACACATGAGAAGGAAATGATAGTAGTGGTGAACTGTTTGGACACTTGGATGCATTATCTATTGGGAACAAAGTTCAAGGTTATGACAAATAATGTTGCAAACACTTAGTTCAAGACCCAAAAGAAATTGACCCCCAAACAACCTCTGTGGCAGGAGTTCTTGGCCGAGTTTGATTTCATGTGGGAGCACAAGCTTAGGTGACAGAATCAAGTGGCGGATGCATTGAGCCAAAGGGAGGTGCAATACTATGTAGTTGCGCTGTCCACAGTGCAGTCAACCTTGCTGGAGAGAGTTAAAAAGTAAGCCGACGCGGAACCAACATACATCCAACTCAGGTGAGAGGTACATGAAAGAATAATTAAGCATTATTAACTTGAAAATAACTTGTTGTATGCTAGAGGTAACAGGTTGTACATCCCAAAGATGGGAGGGCTGAAGCGTGAGCTGCTGCGAGAGACTCACGATTCTTAATGGGCAGGACATCCTGAAGGATAAAGGATGATGATACTCTTATTCAGGTCATACTATTAGCCAAAAATAGAGGAAGACGTCGAGATGTACATCAAGACTTGTCTTGTGTGCCAGTTTGACAAAACGGAGAGGAAGAAGGAGGTAGGACTGCTGCAGCCCTTGCCTATTTCGGAGAAGTCGTGGCAGTCCATTTCCATAGACTTTATCTTGGGTTTTCCGAAAGTGGATGGGATGAGCTCAGTGCTAGTCATCATCAACTGACTCTCGAAGTATGCGGTGTTCATACCAACACTACATGCATGTCCAACAGAGGTAATAGTTGGGCTGTTCTACAAGTATGTGGTGAAGCACTTCGGTGTCCTGAAAGACATCGTGAGTGGTCGAGATGCTCGATTCACGGGTAGGTTTTGGACAACACTCTTCAACTCGATGGGTTCAGAGTTGAAGTTCTCTACGGCTAATCACCCGCAAACGGATGGCCAAACGGAGCGCATCGATGTCTTGGTGGAGGAATATTTAAGGTATTATGTAACAGCCAGCCAGTAGAATTGATTGGAGCTGTTGGAGACAGCCCAATTTTATTATAACATCCATATGTCGTCGGCTACAGGAATGAGTCTTGCAGAGTTTGTCATGGGACAACAGCCTCTCACTCCTTTTGAGTTGGCTCAATTGACGGACTAAGGAAAGTGCCCTACTACCTATTGCTTCGCCAAGGAGAAAGAGGAACTGATAGAACAAGCTCGGGACAGCTTGCGCAAGGCAACAAAACGCATGAAGAGGTATGCAAATGAATGAAGGAGTTCATTAGAGTTTCAGGTTGGTGACATCGTGGGTTGGTACCAAGGTATGACGGCCCCTTCGAGGTGATGAAGAAAGTTGGGCATGTTGCTTACCGGTTGAAGTTACCCGAAAGGCTGAAGGTACACCCAACATTCTATGTTAGCTTTTTTAAATCTTTCAACAGGGACTTGCTTGGAGATAAATAACAAATCAAGAGAGCTCCACCAGTAGTTCGAAAGCAGTTTGATAAGGAGGTCGAAAAGATCCTTACACATCGGACTATGGGGCAAAGCAAGAAGAATCGACGGATTGATTTTCTTGTGATGTGGAAAGGCGGCAGCGAGACCGATACCACGTGGGAGCAGGACTCTACGTTATGGCAGTTTGAGAGACAAATCAAGGAGTACATGAATTCTACTCCGACGAGAACATCAGACTCTTCTGGTGGGGGTGATTTGTCACACCCGTTGTGAGTAGTAGGTGTCATCACAACGAGATCATGTAATGGATGTCATGATCTCGGAGGCAATGGATTGCCTCCAACGTATGTGTACACGGGCAACACACATATGAGGAAACAACCAACTTTGGCGGTCGGTATCATTACGAGGAGTATCATGCGAGGGAGCACGTGATCATGCAAGACGACAGACTGTCTCCAACATATGTGTGCGCGGGCAGCATACATAGCAGCAAGTGACGAAGTCACGACATATTCGGATAGAGACTTGAATAGCCCAAACAGCTCTGCAGAGTGAGCAGCGGGACAGGTTGGCTAAAGTGAGTTACAGGAGCATGTGAACAGTCTGGACACTTGGTGCTGCAGGCTGAAAACACATGGTTGCAAACTGGAAAATCAAAGTTGCAACTGTTAAGGGACTTGTGACCAGTAAAGAAGCAATTAAGGGCTCATGGGACAGGTGGCTATAGTTGGAAGGAGTCAACAAACTGCTAGGAGAATATTGTGAAGTATATTCTCCATGATCCCAACAGTTGGATTGTAGAAAGAACATTGTAGAGTATGTTTTTCATGATCTCCAGGGGTGGCTCACAGTCAAATATGCGTATTATAAATAGACTAGGGGATCTATTGAGCTGAGATACATACAAGTAGAGAGACTTGTAGTGTCACTTCACATTAGAGTTGTATTCCTTTTATGTGAGTAATAAAAAATTGGTAAGGTTGTTGTATTTCTTTTTTCCTCTATACTCTTGTGGGCTTGTGCAAGTTTGGCGGGCTGAGGTGGGCGAACCTTGGCGCCATCACGGATAAAATATCAGAGTAGAAGTTTGGCCGTATGACACCTAATATGATCCCTGCTTTTCAGAGTACACCGGCAACCTCTGATCTAGCCTATCTATACCTAGTATGGTCCCTACTTTTCAGAGTACGCCAGCAACTTCTGACGTCTCATCTTGCTTCACTTGTTGATGGAACATTCATCTTTTCCCTGAACTTGTTCCGGTACATTCATACTAGAGTTGACCCTTTGACTTGAGTGCTTCTTGTATAGGTAAACATGAGAATGTGTTTGAGGCAAATGAAGAAAATCAATCAGGGAAGCATGCAATGGAAACAGAAAAGCCAAGCCAAGTCTCAAATGTATTCAGAAATAAAGACAATCAAGAGGAATCCGTTGAAAAAGGGATTGTTGAAGATAATGGTGTTATGGGAGAGGTGAATATGGAAGCGTACAACTGATGATGTTATCAGGGCAGATGGTTTTGGAGTGAAAGATGATATAAGCAGCCTCCTTCCTGCTGCAATTGATTCCACTGATTTTGAAGCATCGCTTCATGATGCACGGTGTTTTGAAGAGACACAAGGTGCTACTTTGAGGCCAGAACTTGGTTGGACCGATCCTAATGCTGCAGGTTAGTGTCCACTAATTAATAACAGCTAAGCTTTATCTTAAACTGATGTATTTGCAAGATATGCTAGTTTGATCAGCATTTCAGTTAGTGCTTGTGTAATATTTGCAGACGTTTCCTTTTGCGAACTATTTATGCATCAAATTACTAGTAAGAAGACCCTTGGACTGCATGGCGAAGAGTTCTGAATGAAGTTAAAATTGCATTCATGCTGCCTGGAAATTTTTATTATTATACATAATTCCAATTGTTTGCCTAACCATTCTTGCCATGTCTAGTTGTTAACCAAGAAATTAAATAGATACAACTGCCAAGGAGTCTTCCTTAAGGGGGCAAATTGCACAAACAAAATGCAATCAACATTCTCTTGGCCTGCTTTTAGGTTTAGAGGGACTGCAGGACTGCTAGTAAAGCTTTATGTTCTGAAAAGAGCTATGCTATTTGCATGACATTTTTAGTGCTTATTTGCATAGGGGATTTTTTAGACAGCACTTGTGTAAATATTCTTAGGAGCTATATGAACAGTTTTAAAATGGAATATTTTCTGAAAAAAGAATGAGATTTACATAGGAGTTTGTTCCCAACTGTAGGAACTTTTTTGCCTGGAGTTTGAATGTGACCTAATGTAGAGAATTATAAATTTATAACGAAGACTCAAGTTCAATGACAGGCAGTAGAGCATGTTACAAAATATTCATTTGTGAAAGGGCTTTATACCCATAGTAACCATATGTTTTCTTCAAATAAACACTCATGATATTTAACTTAGTTATGTAAGAATAGTATGCTATTTCCCTGTGAAGAAAACTGTGGGAAGTTGGCCATCAAGATGGTCGAATCCACTATATTTTATACAACGCATGCATTGGTATTTGGTGGAGGTAGAAAGAGGCATCATGGTATGGCTATGTTTACTTATTATTTTATTTTGGGTAAATAAATGAGCTGATGAAGTGTTGTATTGCATTTTTTTGGTAAATATCTTGCTACTTAATTTCATGATATAGAAGAAATCCTAAAAGATAAGTTGAGTATCCAATAATTTGTTTGTCATTTGTTGCATTAGCTCTAAATCAAAAAATGTGATAATTATCTTCAAAACCAAGAGAACTCTAGATAAATAGTTTCATGATTCAATACACAAGTTGATGTGGCATGTTACTTACCAGCGCCAAATGCAGCAATCCAGCTTTACACTATATGTATGATATCAGCTTTTGGAGAAAAAAAAACTTCTTGCATGAACTTCTATTGCTACATCGTATGGTTCACTACTTGTTATAATGTAATTTGGATTGTCGAGATGGTACTGGATTACTAATCCCTTCTTGTTTCCCTCTAGTAAGCAAGCTCCTGAATTACCCAGTTCTTATTTACATTGAAACATATTTGCTTTAGTCATCTATTATAAGCTATGCATGTAAGATGTGATCATGAGATAAAAAGCGCCTTGGGAAAGATTATTTGTCCTGGAGCAAGGATGGCTAAAGGATCATATGCATGTTTTCTCTGGGCAAAGAGCTTCCACTTGGAGCCAAAGTGAGCTTTTCACTGTTCCTTAGTGGTATAGGAAGGCAAAAATTGCTTCATCCCAATACCAGCCTTCTCACAAAAATATAGAATCATTTTGTTCACTTTTAATGCATTTTCTAGATTGTCATGGTTGGATGAATATGGTGCTGACGGAAGGAAGGCCACCAAGTAGAAAACTTCCTCATCTGGAATGACTGCAGATGTCCTGTTATCCCACCTGAAATAATGCCATCCAAATGGATACTTCAGTTCCTTGGAAAATAGCATGACTTAGTTGTTGCTACAAAATGAATAGACAACGGAGTCAGCCATTACTTGGATTTATTGAGCGGATATAGGAGGATCGGACCACTGTTGCTGTCTGTAAGTACGCTGCTGAATGCCTTTTCACTGAATTCATGGATTTTACTTCTTGGTATGAAAAGGTTTAGCCAAGGGTGTGGAACCTCCCACAAGCCTTTGGACCTCAGCTTGACGTCAGAAACATGTACCCTATCAAAGAACTCCAGGTATGTGACCTCTGATTGGAACAATGTAGATGGTATGTATCTCAGCCGAGACAGGAGAATGTTAACTTCCTGTAAAAACAGATGTTTATGTACAGAAAATATTTTTGCCGCGTGAGTTCTTTCATGTACCTAGCGCCTGGTACGGGTACGAAAACAAGAAAGATGGAAATGGAATGTACTTGCTATGATAGAAGAGGACCCTGGATCATGACATTGTCTAACCCTGCACTCATATCTGCATGATCTGCTAATTTCGCTGGCTCTCAAGAGGCCATGCGGCCTTGGCGACTGGTGTAGGATGTGCCACGACGTGGTGCTTAGGCCCATTTGACAATGGGTTAAAATTAAAGTCAATATCAAAATTAATAAATTATTTTTTATGAATTAATAATTTTTTTTATTAAGTTTTAATTTTAGAATAATTTAAATTTTTAAAAAGTAATTAATTTTTAATAATAATTTAATTTAATACTAATATAAAATAATTAATATTAATATTTTTAGGAAAACGATAAATTTAAAAAAATTTTGACCCTAAACCCCGCGGAGTCTTATTGGTAGGTTGCAGAAATGGACCACTCGTCTGCCCATGAATCAAATGCGGATATTTTTTTTTTCCAAATGCATATTAATGGCTTCCTTCTCTCTATTGGAGCGGCAAGTTTTCGTCCGCAACAAAAATTTACATAGAGAGTACAAAGATTATTTTCAGATCCAGAAACCAAGATGTCCGTGTTTGTCCTGTAGATTCAAAGACAAGTCTGATATATTATTTTGGATCCAACAGTTTCCTCCGATGGCAGACGATGAGTGAAGATGATTGGTGCATCAATTGCACGATATGCAGTTTTCTCGACAAAGCTGGAACATCGATGGGGAAGCGGTTCTTTTGAGTTAAACTGAGAAAGACCATTTTATTAACTAGGTTCATTTAATCTGATTCGGATCAACTCAAATTATCATTATTATTAGGGCTAATTATCTACGCTTTCCATAATTTCCACTAATTACGAAAAACCCCCGTAATTTTCATAATTATTTAAATTACCTCTTTTTTAAAATATTTATTTATACTCATTGATTTTTAATTAAAATATTTTCTAAACATTTCAATTTTACCCTCTATTATTTTTACAATTAAACCCCTAAAAACTTATTATTTATTATTTAACTTTCAAATATTTACAAATAACACTTTGAAATTATTTTGATTTACAAAAAAGTCTTTCTCCCAAATCATTTATAAATAAACAGCGACGACGGCGAGGGCAGTGAGGGTGATGAGTGCGCAGGTGCAGACGCGGGAGGCTAGCGCGCGAACGCGGACACCCGAGGCCGGCACGCGGGCTCGGACGCCCGAGGCCGGCGCGCGGGAGCGGATGCCCGAGGCCGACGCTCGAGCGTGGACGCCGGCTGATGAGGGTCCGGCAAGGGGTCTATTCGTAAAATTTAGTTTTAAAATAAATAACATTTGGACTTTTTATAAATAAAAATATTCAATGTGTCTATTTTTACATGTATAAATATTAAACTTATAATTTTAAATTTTAAATTTTAAAACGTTTAATGTCTTTTTTGTAAAATTTTATTTAAAACATGATAAAAAAACTTAGACTTATTTATAAATAAAAATATTGAAGGGGTTTATTTGTAAATGTATAACATGAAATTTGTAATTTTAAATTTTAAGTTTTCAAACCTTCAATGACTTATTCGTAAAATTTAGTTTTAAAATAAATAAAATTCAGACTTATTTATAAATAAAAATATTCAATGGGTCTATTTTTAAATATACAAATGTTAAATTTAGACCGTGAAAAAAAAGTTTAATTATATGTAAATCAAAATCAAAATAAAAAAATTTTAATTATATGTAAATCAAAATTAAATGTTAAATTTGTAATTGAAACTTTTAATTATATTTAAATTGAAAAAAAATCAAAATCAAAATATGTATAACATGTAATTCGATTTGGGTTATTCAGTTTTCGGTTTAAATATATAATATTGGTTTTGATTTTATTTTTTTAATTTAAATATAATTAAATTTAAACTGAAAAAATAAAATAGGTTTAAATTTTCAATTTTCAGTTTAAAATTTTAAATTATAAGTTTAATATCTGTACATTTATAAATAGACCTCTAAAACATATTTATTTATAATAAGTCCAAATTTTATTATTTTTTAAATAAAATTTTACAAAGAAGACATTGAAGGTTTTAAAACTTAAAATTTGAAATTACAAGTTTCATATTTGTACATTTACAAAATAGAGCCCTTGAATATTTTTTTATAAATAAGTCTAAATTTTAATCATTTTTAAAATTAAATTTTACAAAAAAGACATTGAAGATTTTTAAATTTAAAATTTAAAATTACAAGTTTAATGTTTGTATATTTAAAACTAAACCCTTTGAATATTTTTCTTTATCAATAAGTCCAAATTTTATTTATTTTAAAACTAAATTTTACGAATAAATCATTGAAGATTTGAAAACTTAAAATTTAAAATTACAAGTTTTATGTTTGTACATTTTTAAATAGATCCCTTGAATATTTTTATCTATAAATAAGTCGAAATTTTTTATCATGTTTTAAATAAACTTTTACAAAAAAGACATTGAAGGTTTCAAACTTAAAATTTACAATTACAAATTTAACATTTGTACATTTAAAAATAGACCCCTTGAATATTTTTATTTATAAATAAGTTCAAATTTCATTTATTTTATAACTAAATTTTATAAATAAGTCATTGAAGGTTTGAAAACTTAAAATTTAAAATTATAAGTTTCATGTTGTACATTTACAAATAAACCCCTTCAATATTTTTATTTATAAATAAGTCTGAATTTTTTATCATGTTTTAAATAAAATTTTACAAAAAAGACATTGAAGGTTTTTAAACTTAAAATTTCAAATTTCAAATTTAATATTTATATATTTAAAAATAGACCCCTTAAATATTTTTATTTATAAATAAGTCTAAATTTTATTTATTCTAAAAAATAAATTTTACGAATAGACCCTTCCCCGGACTCTCACCGGCCGGCTGCGCCTGCGCGCCAGCCTCGGGAGTCTGTGCTCAAGCGCTCGCCGCCCTCGCCGCTGCTCGTTTATAAATATTTGGACGTTTTAATAAATAAAAAATATTTCATGGGTTTATTTGTAAATAGTTTGGGAGAAAGACTTTTTTGTAAATCGAAATAATTTCAGGGTGTTATTTGCAAATATCCGAAAGTTAAATAATAAATAATAAGTTTTTAAGGGTTTAATTGTAAAAAGAGTACAATCAAAATTTTTGGAGAAAATTTTGATTAAATAACAATCAGGGGTGTAGGTAAATATTTTAAAAATGAGGGTGGTATAGATAATTACGGAAATTACGGGATTTTTTTGTAATTAACTGAAATTAGGGGGGTGTAGGTAATTAGTTCTTATTATTATTATAGTCAAAATTTGGATACAAGAGAGTCAAGCTCACTCAAATTAAAAAAATCAGTTTTAACCATTTTACAGTCCTTTTACTTAAGAAAAAGTATTATTTTGATCTAAAGAGTATAGATGCAGAAAAAAAAGTATTTTAGAAGGTTGTGGATGCAATTAGAAAATTTAAAGGGATATAAATGCTAATTTAGTATTTTCAAGAGCATATAGGCAAAGCACTTTATTATTATTGTCATCATTATACTATTATTATTGTTATTTTTATTACTATATTAATATTACATTTAACTAATTAATTCGTCGTATTATTGTTTCGGCCCGGATTGGTTCTAGCATGGCCCATAGAACACAACCCAGTCCGGTATCTTCCTAATAGGCCTTGTTGCAGCCTATATCATCTGCAATAGGGCTAGGGCTGAGGAAAAAAATCGAAAAATCGATATACCGAACTGTATCCGTTGATAACCATGGCCGAGGTTCTTGCTTTTAATCCGATTACTCTTTCCTTTTATTGTCTGGTGTAGTAGTGTGCAAAGTTTGGATCTTTAGTAGTTTTGGTAAAGAAAGCTGTGAAATTGGAAGAGCTGACTGGTGTAGGTTGAGAGAAAAATGTGAAATTTATGCTTCAATGATTTGGGTATATCCACAAGCGTAGACTTTGGTCTGCTCTTTTGAATGGGTTCTTAGCAGAAAAATGGAGTGCGTTTTCCTCCAATACATGGGGTCTCTGATGAAGTTCATGGAACTGGAACATTTTGGGCAACGTGGAGGCAATAGTTATTTCTGCGCCCACTTCGCAAAATGGGGAGACGGACGAATGCTATCTGTAGAAAGTAAGGTTGGGCAAGCTGATTCATCGTCATATGTGGAAACCACAAGACAGGTCGTGTTGCTAGCACCCCAGGACCTTCAAAACAACCAAGTGAATGACGCTATTGATTTCCTACAGCCAAAATCTAGCGTAGGTGGATGATAGAAGAACTAGAAGCAAGAACTAGAGTTAAGCAAAACCACAAAACACAGATAAGTATGGTACCCGCAACTTAGGGGGGACATCCACAGGCATCTTGAAACCAATAATTCACTCAGTAAGAAGTTATATGGATTGTCAGGAGATTTATCTCTTTTCCAAGCTTTTTAGCATAACCCTTTAAGGAGAAGCCCTCTATGTGCTCTAAACTATTTGATTAGTAGGCTTCCCTTTTGGTTCACCACCAAAGAGAAGGAAATCTCCCTCTCTCTCACAAGATTTTTACCTTCTTTCGGACTTCTCTTTTACTTCTTAGTCCCAATTCTACATGACAACCTGTATAACCCACTATAAAACATGTACCTGAAATGCTGTTCAATTGACCAACATACATAACATAACATGCTCTACCAAATGAGATGATTTTCATATCAAGGAGTTGGAAGATGAAACTCAATCAAATAGGTGAGGAGTGGATGACTCCAATAGCCATCAGAAATTAATATCTACTTGCACAGTCAGATGATCATGTTGCCTTATTTGTGATTCTTATTGAGGTTTTCTCTGGAAATAACCCTTGGCTATCAAGCTCATTTGAATTTTTCTTGTTTCCCGTAATTTTCATTGACATGCACTGCCATCAACCAATTACCCGTGATTTTAGTTGTCAATGATAGTATCTTTGACAGCCATTATTGAACTTTCAAAAGCATTTGTTGTTGGATATCTCTGTTTACAAGCCCAAAGTACAAAACTAAACCAGAATGTTGGTTTCCAACAATTGCAACTCTAATTTGCACACTGTGCATAGACATGACTAATGATTTGTTCTCATTTATGCAATTGTTGATACTTGATAGGAACTTTTACTTGGATCTATTCTAGATGTTTTTCTCATACAATAAGCTCCGCTACAAGGGCTTGGCATGCAAAATCATAAAAAGTTGAACCAAACTTTCTTTGTAAATAATGGTAAAAAAAATTGTTCTCAGATGATCAAAGTCCTTTTGGAAGACGAAATACCATCAGAGTGTATTATGAAAGAGTTCTAGGTTATTTAGCACTTCCCAATGATACTAGACATTGTTTTGATCATTTTATGTAAATACTTTCTCTTGTATTTATGTGTTCACTCATGATTATCTAGCTGCTGAATAGTTGCTCTATTAGGATGTAAATCATCTGATAATGTTATTGATTTGTTTTCTCTGTTGTGACGTTGTCTAGGTTGTAAAAGGAGATGTACATTATTTCAAGGTAGATGGCCATTGCCTATCATCATTAGGTGATAAAATTCTCTTTGTATTTGGCAATTTATTTTTCATGTCTTCCACAATGTCTGTCAACATGACTTGGTTAGATGTAGCCGAAAGATATAATATGGTTGCAACAATTCTTTGTCATGAGCCTTTTCATATTTGCTTTTTCGAATATATCATCTAGGGGATAGAATAATAGATAAAGTTACAGAGAAACAAGAAGGCATGCAATACATTTGATTTCATTTGAATTCTTGGCCTATTCTACATATTTTTACCTTTTGTTTTCACTGTCAGCACCTAATTCTTGACTGGTTTCTCATGTTGTTGAGCTAGTTGCCATTTCGAGAATCATTCTATATTACAAACGCCCAATTTGATAGGGAAAATCATGTACTTGAAATATTGCTTCTTTCATAACTTGCACAAGACAAATTATAAACTTGTAAATACAGCTGGGATTAACCAAAGTGGGCTTAGAAAAGACTTCAATTTGAAGGCATGCATTAAGTTCTGCCGGAATGTGAACAACTCATAATCTGAAGAAACTCTGATTTTACATTTCATGATTGATGTGATTTGTTTTTGATAGTTTCATTGCACCATACAATAGGAATTGCTCAAACTTCTTTTCCGTGGTAGATTGTCGAAGTTTTGGTGCATTATCATGTTATGCCACATGTTTATCGGACAAGCATTTTGGAACCTGTACGGAAGCAAAAGGAAGCAAAATGGTAGAGTCTGTGGTTTGGCAATAGGATCATGTTCTTAGCTCATGGTATGACCATGTTTGGAGTCAGTGACTAAATTGTCATACCTGTGTTGCTGTGGTTGTTTAGGCTGGCTGTGTTACCCAAATACTTCTGCAACTTTCTCACTGGTTCCAATTTCTGTGCTTCTGTCCTGCTGGTAGGAGCAAAGGCATCCAGAGCCATTGACATCCTGGGTGACTGGTCAGAATAGGTACTGATGATTTAGATGGCCCCTTGGGTTTAGTAGATGGACCTATGTGCACAGTTTGATTTAGATGCAATTTTCATGCTGTAAAAAGGAAAAAGTTAGGAGGATAGAATTAAGGTTGAAGAAAGTGATTGATTTTGAATCTAATTTTATACTATTGACTGCGCTAAATAAGTGGTCTGGACTTGTGAATTTCAGCAAGTTAAATAGTATTAGTTTCAAGTCCGTAGAGAAGTTTGGTAAATGTTGTGGAACTTGAAGAAAGGAAAGAGGGTACAAGGAGAAACAATGGGGTCGGAGGTATCTTGATCTTGATTTTCACAAAAGCAAAGCTAGACAAGAAGAAAAATGGAAGATGAATGTATCTAGGTTCTCTTGACCATCCTCCCGACCACCCTTAACCACCACCATCATGAAAAGAAAAAGAGCAAATGACCGATTGGCATTTTGTTGCATTTTCTGTTGAAATTGTATAAAACTGAGTACATAGGCTTTTCTTTTCTGTAATATTGTTTACAAAAGGCACTAATCTCAATTTCTTCCTATTCTTCATTGAAACTATTCAGTTGGAGCATCTACAGAGTTTGAAGAGATCAACCTTTTGATGATGGAAAGGTGGTGGAGAAAGAAGCAGCTCTTTGTCTTGCTCTGTCTCAACTTGCTGGTGACTTCGATAGAGAATCTAATTTATCATTGAACCGCTTCTACTCTACTAGATATGCACCAGTTATCTCTACAGGCTTATTGAAACTTGATCAGGCTCTTGGAATTGGAGGGCTACCAAAGGTGATGATGGTACTACAAATAATTTATAAATACAATTGTGGATATACACTATCAAATAAATGGTTTATACTAATAGCAGCCAAGTGTTTCCTAGAGAAAAAAATATAGTTTGACATGAGATCTAAGATCTGCACTAGCTGGGACATGTAGGTTATATATATATATATATATAATATTATTGGTAAAATTTTGTTGGTAAGCAATTTCCCCTCATGTGAAATTGAATACAAAATCAGCATGGAAGATAGAACGCCAGTTCTGCTGCTGATGGCTTGCTATGAGAATCTTGATTGTCCTCTTTATCCATAAACCATTGTCAAAGAGAGAATTTTCTTTTTCTTCTTGAATCCTAAACTTGTACAGCTATGGAATAAATATGTAGTTCTTGAAGTCCAAATATTCAGGGAAACTTTTATAGATATCTTATTATTGCAGGTAATATTGTGCTTACTCTTTCTCTTTGTGTTCAAAATCATGAATGATGAAACATTTATTTTAATTTGTTCATATTAAACGGTTTACTATCCAAAAAACTATATTTAAATCTTTCTTAAAGTGTCATGCTCAGCTAAAAGCATAACAGTTTCCTTATTGTTATGTGCACTTCACTGTGGATGAGTTTATTTCTTATTTAAAATATAACATTTAATCCAGGGAAGAATGATTGAAGTATATGGAAGAGAGGCATCTGGAAAGACAACACTTGCCCTTCATCTAGTGAAGGAAGCTCAGAAGCTAGGAGGTATGTATAGACCAAACTTTGAAACACTAGTAACTTGTGGCCATTATGCAGGTATTTCTATTTGACTTGTTAAACATAAATTGGTTTAGTGTTGTATTGCTTGTATTACCTGTGCTCCTAGATTTGTTGTTTATCAATGATATTTACTTCCATGGTTCTGCAAACAGTGTTTCTGAAGGGCATTTTTTTTATGGAAAATGCAGAAAACAGTTGTTAAGTTTGTAGTTATGCTATGTTATTACAAACATTTGATTTACTTTTACAAGTTTATGGCAACTGAAGAAGATCAAATCTGGATGGAATTAGTTAATCTTATATCTGATCTCTAGCTTATTATGTTTACTTTTGGTTGTGAAAGACAAAAATGTAGCATATTTAGCTCTCACAGAATTCACATCCTGGACAACAGAAAGAAAAAGTTCTGTCTTCAAATTATAGGTTTAGTTTCATTATCTTCACTTGTATATGATATACAAGCACTGCACACCTAACACTCAGCACCAGCTAATGTTTCTCTTTGAAAATATACAAAAACTTGCCTCTAATTGTTGACCCAACCATCAAAAGGTGAAGGCATTGGTATTGGGAAATTTTCAAGATAAAGGGTGTTCAGTCATCTCTTGATGCAAAGCTGATTCGGGTCTTCCTCTAACATGGGAGGCGAAATAATTTTAAAAAGATTTGATAAGGCACACAGAAGAAAATTAGAAAATTTCTGAGCTATATGAATGGGAGTCAGAAAATTTATTGTATGGCTGCCCAATTTGTTCACTTGGAAGGCTGAGATGGTGATCTACAAACTTGAGGAAGGGATTGTTGATGAAGAGATAGTAGATGGATTTCATGTGATAGAAACAGAAAGCAAGAAGAATGTGGTGTGAACATGAACACAAGAAGGAATTCATCTGAATATTTTGAATGTGGGTTTACTAGAATAGGCTTTGAAGGGGGTGGCATGCATGCGCAGAGTCCAGTTTGAAAATATTTAGTGGTGCATCATTTGCTTTGTATGATCCATAGATTTACTTGAGTTAAAAGCACGAATGCTCGTTGCTACTATGCTTTTCTTCTGGTGAAGCTTAGCGACTCCATCACAACTCCCCAAACTCAAAAGCCTGTTTTGGTGCAATTTGAATTTTTGATGTGGTTGTTTTGAAGATAAATGATTCATAGGAACACTAGCAAGCTCTAGAGCAATTCACTAACATCAGTTTGTTGTTTAGGCAACTGCATGAAAGTTTAGGTCCTGTTTGATGCTAGAAGCTTATGGGAAAAGAAGGAAACCTAGAGTAATGGGGAAAGACATGAAGGCTTCAAAATGACCATCGGTTTTTTTTAACTCTTGTAATATAATTGCCTTGGATCCCTAAAATTATGTGTGGTATTTTAGGTTGTGAGACAGCATTTACTATGATGATGCGACTGAATTGAGTCGCATGTTAGTCTTATGGCAAAAACCAAGATTACCATGATGATGCGACTGAATTGAGTTACATATTAGTCTTATGGTAAAGACTAACAAGGGGGCGCAGGCTCGAGCGTTCGGGCGCTGGCGCGAGGCCGGCGTGAGGCCAAAGAGAGGGCGCGGGCACCAAAAGCCGGTGCGAGGGCATGGGTCACATGATAGAAATGGTCAAATAAAAGAGTTCTTGATTAAGAGTGTTAAAATTGATGTGGTAAAATCACATATACAGAAAAATATTATTATAATATTAGGTGCGATGAAAGTCTCACATTAGATATTGGATAAATATAATCTAATATATATAGTGAAAAAGTCTTATATCCCATGACGTTAAGTTTTTGGGATGATTTGGTGTCCAACTCACTATATGAATCTAGTTTAACACTTTTACGGTTCTCCAACATCAACTTGTGTGGATTAAAGAATCAAATTTTGTTTTAAATTTTTTTACAGGATTTAATCTGATTATCTTTGATTTTTTGTTGGACGAAGCTTGTCCGTGGACCCGCATCGCTTGATTCTTGGCACGAAGAATTGAAGAGAGGCGACAAACTCAACATTTAGCGCTTGCGCAAGACTTCCACATGTGATGGAACTGGACTTGGCTCTTCTTCCATCCAACAGGTCACGCACGTCGGTGAGTGCATACGAAACTCAATCGCATCACGCAACGAATTGTAGAAAGACGAGGTGGGCAAGAATATCGAACTGACCACTTGAATGAAGTAATAAGAAAATCAAGGGCTAGTTCCGCATTGAGCTGGAATTTTGATGCAAAAATGTTGGACTTTCTCAAATTTCCATGGAAACATACGGACAGCACTAATGAATGCATGCATGCGGAGGTAGACGCTCATGACTTCAACATAATTTTTACCCGGTCTTCAAGTTTCCATGGAAATAATGGAACAAGAAATTGACTTTGTCCTTCATCCTTGGGCTATATAAATGAATGCACACTCTTTGCTTGGATTTCATAAGATCAAACTATAATCCAGCTGCATTGTAGCAAGAAACACAACCACAATGGCAAGTCATAGTCTCATTTCCATGCTTGGCTTTGCTTTAGTTCTTGGAGTGCTCATCAACTTGCCCACAGGTTTTCTTGCCTGGCTATTCATAATTATTTTTTTATACTTTATTGTATTATTCATGAATCTCGTAAAGAAATTATGTGTCCCGCAGATTCAGTTGCAAGGATGTGGATTGATTACATCAGTTGCTCCGGAGCCAAGATTTTAAGTTTCGAGAATTATTTCAAAAATGTTTTCAAAAAATTAGAATTTTGGGTAAAGTTTTACGTTTTGGTTTTAATAACTCCAAAAACATTTTGTTTCAACCGTTTCGAGAATTTCAAATATCTAATGATTTTAAAATTTTTAAATTTTGGAAATGACTTTTGAAGCCATTTATTATAACTTCGACCAAAACAAATACAAAATATTTCATTTAAAACTTAAAATTGTATTTTTAAAACCATCGAGTATTTAAAATTATCGGAATGATTGAAATAGAAGAGTTTTTTCGAGTGTTGAAATTGTATGCGAAACTAAAACTTAAATTTTTACATAAATCACCAATGAAAATGGAGTGCACTATCCTTTTATCTCTTGTTTTTATTTTACATGTTCAATTTGAAATTTTGTATGTTCTAAAGTGATTTATAGATTGAACATGTATATATGTATTTTTGTATATATATATATATATAAATTTCATTGACATTTTATAGGAGCGTCAAATAGGTTGTGTTAAATCGGTATTATCCATGAAAAAATTTGACTTTTTAAAATAAATATATATATAATATTATTTTTTTAAAAAAAATATAGCTGTTCTCTAGTTTTTGTAGGAGACGTTTGCATCTCTTTTTGATTGGATCAAAGTGGTGCACAACATCTCCCTTTGATCAATCTAAATTAATTAAAAAAATTCACAAGCCAGATCGTCTCTGATCCAATCCTGTCATAGATCATACTTGATCCGTGGACTGTGAGAAGAGTGTTGGACATGACCTGATATATGAACCATCGATAAACACAATGCAAATATTATATATTTCATGTCGTGCCCTGTGATTTATAGATTGTGAGAAGAATGTTAAGACATGACCTAACATATGAAGCACAGTAAACAGGATGCAAATATTATATATTTCACGTCGTGCCTGTCAGATCAGTCCATAAATTAAAAATCCATTTTGAAATTCCTACAATTTCGCAAGGATATACGCAACAAAAAAACATGTTCTAAGATGCCTAACGTTGCAGGAGGGCAATCCATCGGTGTCTGCTACGGCAGGCTCGGCAGCAACCTGCCTTCGCCGGGCGACGTCGTGAGCCTCTACAAATCTAATGGAATCTCCACGATGAGACTCTATGACCCCTACCCTCCGGCTTTACAAGCACTTAAAGGTTCAAACATCGGCCTCATCCTCGACGTCCCCAAGACTGAACTCCAAAGCCTCGCCTCCGATCCCTCGGCCGCGAGCAACTGGGTCCAAACTAACATCCAAGCGTACTCCTCCGCCGTCAACTTCCGGTACCAAAAACATGAGCTCAAATCTTTCATAAAGATATCTCAAAAACATATATAAAAGAGACTCAGTTCTATCAATCATTCGCTTCGCTTACAGGTACATTGCTGTCGGGAATGAGGTCATCCCCGGGGACAATGCACAATACGTTCTCCCTGCCATGAAGAACGTCTACGCCGCCCTGTCGGCGGCGGGGCTGCAGAACCAAATCAAGGTATCCACTTCCGTGTCAAACGGTGTACTCGGAGTCCCATATCCTCCTTCCCACGGCGCATTCTCTTCGGATGCAGCGTCGAGCCTGGGACCGATTCTCCAGTTCCTGAACTCCAACGGCGCGCCGCTGCTGGCCAACGTGTACCCTTACTTCAGCTATGTCAACGGCGGCGGCAGCATCGACCTGGCGTATGCATTGTTCACGTCGCCGGGGACGGTGGTGAACGACGGGCAGTACAACTATCAGAACCTCTTCGATGCCATCGTGGACGCCATGTATTCCGCAATGGAGGGAGCCGGCAGCTCGAATGTGGGCTTGGTTATATCAGAGAGTGGGTGGCCGACGGACGGCGGCGCGGCGGCGACGGTGCCGAATGCGCAGACATACAATTCTAACTTGATAAAGCATGTGGGTCAGGGAACTCCCAAGAGGCCTGGAGGTCTGGAGACGTACATATTTGCTATGTTTGATGAAGACCAGAAGCAGCCGCAGGGGACAGAGAACCATTTTGGGCTGTTCACTCCGAGTGAGCAGCCGAAGTATCCCATCAGCTTCTAAATGCTTCTGGAGTTTTGAGCTTATGACAATGAATAAAGCGCTAGGAAGGCTGGGATTGTTTCTAGCTTATATCATTCGATCAATTGGAAAGAAATTCAAAAAACTTTATTCATAATTAAATAAGATAATAATAAATTTACTATATGCATACAATATAATTTAATAGTTTAATAATTAAATTCACAATCATTTATAAAACTCGTTTTATCTAAAACCCTGCATTCATTTTCTCCATTTGGCTTTTGTTGCTTAGAATATACTTCAAATATATATTGTGTTGTAATTTTTTTGAAAAAAAATTATATTTTTCTTATTTTTTTAATCATAACACAGCTAGCAAATTTCAAACACATGGCACTTTCATACAAGAGTTAGATACAACCACCAACACTTGAGTTTTAGATCAAATATTTTTGGGCCAATTGCACATATTTAAATGTACATCAGATATTTTGTTAGTGTAAATTGAACCACTCCTATTTAAGAAAATAATTTTTCAAAATAGGAAATGTAATTCTAATATATGACCGAAATTACCGAAATTATCCTCTTTTTTTAGAAAAAATAAAAAATTTTAATTGATTTTTGGTAAAATATTTTGATTGGTTTGACTCATTGTAAATCTTGACATTATATTCAAAACTCAACAAATACTTAAATGAAAAAAATTATTAGATTATTTATATTTATTTAACATAAGAAATATTGCAGAAATCCATATTTAGCATAAGAAAGGAAATTCTAATTCAAAGTTATTATTTTGTTCGCCAAGATGGAATGGAATTCAAATTATATGGTTAATTATAGTTCAGACATATCTTTTCTTGTATATACATGTAGTTTTTTTGGAAAAAATTCATAAATTATCTAATCAAGATTTATGTATTCATCCCAATTTTGATACACAGAATGCTCTAAATACGTCAACAAATTTCTATCAATATCTTAAGCCTAGCTTCTTTCTTGACCACAACATTCTAGTATCACTTGGGCTATATAAATGGATGCACAATCTTGCTTGGATTTCACCAGATCAAGCTATTCTCTAGCTGCATTCTAGCAAGAAACACAGCCACAATGGCGAGTGATCACAGTCTCATTTCCATGTTTGGTTTTTCTTCAGTTCTTGGAGTGCTCATGAACGTGCCAACAGGCGGGCAATCCATCGGAGTCTGCTACGGCAGGCTCGGCGACAACCTCCCGCAGCCCGGCGACGTCTTGGCCCTCTACATGTCTAAAGGAATCTCCGCCATAAGACTCTACGACCCCTATGCTCCGGAGGCTCTGCAAGCACTTAAGAGGCTCAAATATCGACGTCATCCTCGACGTTCCCAACACCGACCTCCAAAGCCTGCCTCTGATCCCTCGGCTGCGAGCAACTGGGTCCAGACCAACGTCCAAGCTTACTCCGATGTCAACTTTCGGTATTCAAAACATAAGCTCAAAACTTCTCAAAGCTTGCCATTTCGAATAGTACAATTAGTATAGAGAATGATGATCATGTTTGTTACGTCTGAAACAAATGGACCTGTAAAGATCTCTCTAAAACTCACGGAGACGAGACTAAGTTCTATAAATCATTCGATTGGCTTACAGGTACATTGCGGTGGGGAATGAGGTCATCCCCGCTGACCAAGCGCAATATGTGCTGCCAGCCATGCAGAACGTCCCCGCCGAATCAAGGCATCCACCGCCGTGTCAAGCGCTGTGCTCGGAGTCTCGTACCCTCCTTCCACGGGCGCATTCTCTTTGGAAGCAGCACCGATCCTGGGGCTAATTCTTCAGTTCCTGAGCTCCAACGGAGCGCCGCTGCTGGCCAACGTGTACCCCTACTTCAGCTACGCCGACAGCGGCGACCACATCGACCTCGCATACGCCTTGTTCACGTCGCCGGGGACGGTGGTGACGGACGGCCCGTACAACTATCAGAACCTGTTCGGCGCCATGGTGGATGCGATGTATTGGACGACGGAGGGAGCCGGTGCTCCGGGCGTAGGATTGGTGATATCGGAGAGCGGGTGGCCGTCAGACGGGGCCGAGCGGCGACGGTGCAGAATGCGCAAACGTACATTTCCAACTTGATAAACCATGTGGGTCAGGGAACTCCCAAGAGGCCTGGAAATCTGGAGACTTACATATTCGCCAGGTTTGATGAGAACCAGAAGCAGCCGCAGGGGACTGAGAACCATTTTGGGCTGTTCACTCCCAGTGCCCAGCCGAAGTACGACATTATCTTCTAAATGATACTAACAAGTGTTTGATTTTAAGATCTGAGAGAATTAATATAGAACTAGGAACGCTGGAGTACTTACCTAGTTTTTCGGCTATGAATTCAAAATAATAAAGGGTGGGCCATTTGATTGCATCAGATGAATTAGAAAGAAAGTTTGAAGTTTTCCAACAAATGGATTGAATAATTCAGATTTATTAAACACAATAGAGAAGAAATTACAAGAGCTCGATCTAGGTGTTCTGAGAGGGACGGAAAAAATCTTTAATATTCAATCATACATCTCAATAATATTCATTTATTCAGCAAGATTCATTTTATACTATTAGTTCACATATTTAAAGTAAATAAAAGATCATATAATATTTATATAGAATTTCTATTGTAATAATATTTAGAGAAAAAGTATAATGAAATAGTGTAATTTCTACCCTAAACTATTCTCTATCATGATCATTCTCCATTATATTCCAACATTGAGAATTATCTTGGGCTGTTCACTCGCGACGATCAGCAAAGTATGTCATAATGTTCTAAAAGTTTTGAGTTTATGATTTGAAGAAACGTAGTACTAGCAACGTTGAACTGTTCTTTGGTCATGAATTCAAGAGAATAAAGGAATCGCCATTTGTGCTTCTACGATCAATCTATCTGGTTGCAATCTATATCAGACATGTCTCAAGACTTCCACGGTCAGAGGACTTCACCTTTTAAAGGAAACCCTAGGTCAGAGTTCCCGGTCGCCTGTTTGGTTATGGGCTGCAAGTCAAGTTGTAGTTCATAATTCTTTTAAAAGAAACAAATAACCATTATATGTTTTGTGGCTAAAAATAAATAAAAATTATTGACGGAGTCTAGTTCGAGACTGATTTTGATTTATACAATTCCTTGAGAACTCAATCCGTTATCGTCCAACACAAAAGAGAATCGTGAAGAAAAAAGTTGAAAATTCTTTGGTAATAACGACTCTAATGCTCAAATTAGAATAGAAATCAATAATAAAAGAATCATATGAGTAACTAGGTATTAGTCCCTATTTTTTTCGAAAATTGTTCTATTTATAAGGTATGAGGCGTATTAAAATCTTGAAGATCTCGGTGTTGTAATCTCTTTTGGGTATTTTGCCATTAGTAATTTCAAATCTCGAATTTCCTAGGACTTCCACAAGGAGATATGTTTTCATGAATATCCTCTTTGATGACTAAGGTATTTAAACTCGATAGAACTTCAGTGTATATTTGGATATATTTTGTAAATCACACCGAGGGCTGCGTAAATCGGTTAAGAGATTGATTGGGCTTCTCTGAACTTGGAGTGAACGGATACTTCACCTCAGATAGGTCGTTTCATAGTTTGGCCTTTACCCTTACTCAGCTTGGTTCGTTTATTCGAGTGAACGCTCAACTCTGAGTATTGAAATGACACTTCTTGGGGCTTGGGGTTAACTTCATAAGATACTTTGTTTCCTACTTATCTCTTTAAGAGATGAGCAATCGTCTATATTTAATGCCTATGCTTGTCATTTAATCATACGTTCACCAATTCCCGAAACATTACCTTCGTAATTTATTGTTGACGGTTGACCCTTAGCCCCGAGAAGCATGGTTCCAATACGTGTCCTTTGTGATTCAAAGATCTGGTTGCCAAATGTCAGGTCATGCCATGTGTGATCAAGATTTGGCCATGTGTTGAGCATTGCAGCTTCGTGAGGCTATAAAAATGGGATTGAGAGCAAAGGTTCGGCTTTTTGCTCTCTCGCCTTATTCCTTTCAGATCTGAATTTTTGCCCTTTGTCTTCTTTGACCTCCTCTATTGCTTCCAATGGTGGACCAAGATAACAACGTAGAAAATGCAGTTGCTGCTCCTCAGATCATTGCTGGATCGTGTTAGTCTTCACCAAGGGATGTGGTGGTAGCAATCCTGGCAGTTTCGGGCATCGCCGCCGGCCATGCAACTTCCACTTCATCCATTTCAAAGGGCGACGCTTCCTCTTCCCAGTCTCAAGGTTTGCATATCCTTTCTTTTTAGGCTTCCAGTTAGCACTTTATTAGGGTATTTTTAGGGTTGAGGTCCATATCGTCCAAAGCTAGGGTTTAGAGGGTTCTAGATCTGTGATTTGGGGCTAGTGTTTAGTCTTTGTCTCACCTTACTAAGCTGTAGCCATTAGGGGTGAGCAAAACCGGTTAACCGAACCGGTTTTGCTCATTTGAGAACCGGAACCGTACCGGTTTGGATGAAAAACCGGTTTTCCGGTTCCGGTTCTAAACCGGTTTAAACCGGTTCTAAAACCGGTTAACCGGTTTTATATTATTGCAAATTAACCACCAGCGACCGCCGGCGTCGGCGAGGGCGAGACGGTTCTAAAACCGGTATACCGGAGCTCCGGCGTCACGACGACCGGTGAGGGCGAGGCGGCGTCGCGGCGAGCTCGGGGGCGAGAGCGAAGGCGAGGCGGCGTCGCTGCGAGCTCGGGGGCGAGGCCGAGGCCGAGGCCGAGGCGGCGTCGGCACGTTGCTGCGAGCTCGGGGGCGAGGCGAGGCCGAGGCGGCGTCGGCGCGTTGCTGCGAGCTCGGGGGCGAGGCGAGGGCGAGGCCGAGGCGGCGTCGGCGCGTTGCTGCGAGCTCGGGGGCGAGGCGAGGGCGAGGCCGAGGCGGCGTCGGAGCGTTGCTGCGAGCTCGGGGGCGAGGCGAGGGCGAGGCCGAGGCGGCGTCGGCGCGTTGCTGCGAGCTCGAGGGCGAGGCGAGGGCGAGGCCGAGACGGCGTCGGCGCTTTGCTGCGAGCTCGGGGGCGAGGCGAGGGCGAGGCGAGGCGAGGGCGAGGCGGCGCAATTAGGGTTAGGGTTAGGATTAGGGTTAGGGTTTTATATATAGAGGGAAAACCGGTACGGTTCCGGTTAACCGGTTTTTCAGAAAACGTGAAACCGGAACCGGAACCGGTTTTCCGGTTTTATGAAATTTCAGAACCGGAACCGTACCGGTTTGCCTAAGAACCGGTTTTCCGGTTCGGTTCTCAACCGGTACGGTTCGGTTAACCGGTTTTTCGGTTTTTTTGCTCACCCCTAGTAGCCATACACTGAATCTACTCTTAACTCACTAAACTATCAAAGTTCATATTTACCATAGACCTAATGACTTAAAGTTTTTCTTTCAACGGGGGCTTCTCATGCGAGGAGCTAAAATATTATTCTTAGGTTAGACGCTTGGATGTCACACATCCGAACTTAAATTAAAGTCCTAGTTTTGTGAGTCTCTTTGAATACTTCTGTGACTTGGTCCTTGTAGTTCCTTAGGTGACGAGGGATCTTCTTCGGTCTGAGTTTGGATATTCGAGTAGATCATTAGGGAAAAGAAGATAGAAAATTTGGTTCAGATCTTTAGATTCCCTGATGGTGTGGAAGTTGACACATGGGGTTTAAACAATAATTTGGACACATTTTTTTAAATTTCTAGGAAATGTTCAAGGGGGGACTCAGATACCAGTAGACAACTTCATCTTGATCGTGTTGGTTGAATTCGACCTCGCCCCTGATCAATTAGTCCCGAACGCGATGAGGTTATTCACCATGTTTTGAGCTTTGGTAGTCTCTAAGGGTGTAGTGCCTTCCGTGGATATGTTCCGCAATGCTTTTCGAGCTGGGCATAGCTCTGGAGTGGATGGAAGGTAGTACTTTTCCCGGAGAAAAGGGTGCTGCTTGTTTAGAGCTAACCCTTCTTCAATTCATTACTGAAAAGACCACATTATGAGGGTATTTTCTAGAGAAAATTCAGGGTTTCAGAGTAAATGGGGAACACCATCTGAGCATAGAAACCTCCCGAGCTGTCCCATAAGGTTCAGCAACTTCTCGCCTCTTGGTCTTCCAAGGTACAAAAACTGAGGTCCACCCAAGATAGTCAAGTGAAGCGAAATTTGTCGAACCCAACCTTTCAATGGCTAGGGACTCAGGTAGGTCCTAAGTTCTTTTATATTTATTATTGTAGTTAACAGAAAATAATCAGTGTTTCCTTAGATATATGCACAGGTCTCAGCTGAATTGCTTTCGTAAACTTGGCACTTCAACAGCGGGCCAATGCTCCCCAAGTAGTGCCACCCTTGCCACCTAAGAGGTCCAAAAAGGCTGAAGATGTTGTTGAGGGACCCTCTAACTCGTTTGCCCTTGCAAGAAAAGAGAAGAAAAGGCAATCTTCTACTTCAGAGGGTGAAAAGGCTTCCGTAGGGCTTTCTAGCCCAGCCAAGTTAGAGGGAAAGAAGAAAAAGAAGCCCTGAGGCACCGGAGGCGAAGGCAGTAGTTCTTCAACTGCGGGGGATGAGAAGAGGAAGAAGAAGAAGAAGAATTGCCCGAGCCTTCTTACCCCCATGGATGAATCTGTAGTAGGGTTCATTGCCTCTCCACTCGAAGTTGAGCCCACGGTAGAGCACAAGGTTCAACACAAAGTGGCCGACATTCCTTTTTTATTTCTCTTTTGCTTCCAAGAGCACAAACGATCCCTCCCAGTCCTCAGATGATGGGGCATCCAGGGAAGGAGCTTGCTCAGGAGGAAAGAGGTTTGGAGGAGCCATTTGACCCTCATTCTCGAATTGCTCAAACGTCTCTATCTAAACTCTTTTAAATGGAAAAAACATTGCTTGTGATGTAAGACTAACTCAGGTCACTACATCTAAACCTCAACTATTTCCTATTTTTGCTAACTTTTGGCTTAATTTGTAAGTGGTAAGAGTTCTTTTATTATGCTGATGGATTCTATCTCAAGGCAAAAAAGGAAGCATCCTCTTGTTGATAGGAGTTGTCCATTGCTCAGGCTTGCAATGAAGCTTCATAGCTTGAGGCTGACCTACTTAAACTCAAACTTGCCTCCAAGAAAGAGGTCAAGTTGAAAGTTGTTGAAGGGAAGGACTCGGTAGTGGCGAGGCTGAATGAAGCTGAAGAAGAGAAGGCAAGAGCCAAGGCAGCACATGCAAAGTAGAAGGGGGGTGGGACTCGGCTCATCAAGAGAATTAAAGGCTCCTAAAATCTCGGGTTGTCAACATCCTGAAGGCTCAAGAGGATGCCCTGATTGCCTTCCGAGGGAGTTGAGAGTACGAGCTTCTTCTTTTAGACACTTGGGCACAAGGTATTCAAGAGTTTAAAGAGTCCAAGAGTATCTGAGGGAGGTAGGTCATCTAAATGTCAAGTCTTTTGATGCCGGATATTTGACCTACCAAGATGTTATGATTTATAACTCGAAAGGGCCAGATTTTGATCCCCGAGTGCTATTAACCAAACTATATGACACAGATCGGATTGAGCAGATCTGGAGGGAACTCATCGAGGCCAACTCATTTTCTGGTGCAGACAACCAACTCCCTTATGAAGATCCTTCTAGTGCAAGCTTCAACTTCTCCCTTGGCTCCCTAAAGACAAAGATAGCCTCGTTAACACTTTTGACCATTCGCAGTGAATGAGGTCCACCTAGCTATGTAACCCAAACTTTGGGTGTTTTGTATGTAATGAATTCCTTCTTTTAATGAAAATTATGTTTTGGTGCTTCTGAGTTAAATTTCTAATCTTTGCATTCATATCTTGTGTTTTCGTTATATATAAGTCTTGGCTCGTCGTGTATCAAGGTCGCAATTTCTACCTTACGAGTTAATGTACACCGCAACCCTTGGTCCGATGTGCCACACAAAATGTAAGGTTTAGCTCAGCATAACATCTAACTATGTTAATTTAATCAAACTTATAATCTCAGCATCTCTCCCTTCTAGCATCATGAGGGATGCTAAGTCCTGCTTTGATAAGCAACTCAAATAGGTCAAGGGACAATGAAGTCAGGCTGGGTTCAAGTTTGCGTCATGGTGGTTCTTCATGCCTATGACCTTGAGGTCTTAACTATTCGAGTATGGTGTGGGTTTGGTTTTTTGGCAAACTGAGATTCTTGTACCTTGCTCGTTCGAGAATTCTCTACCTTGGTAATCATGGGTTTTATATTTCATTGGCTGAGGGCTTAGTGCCTAAGCGGACTTGAGTCTTTGTGTTTCGATAGACCTAGCTCTTTATGCTTCAGTGAGCCAAAGTATTTCGTGCTTCAGTGGACTGAGGTCTTTGTGTCTAGACGGCCTTAGGTCTTTGTACCTGAAGGAACTTAGGTCCTTGTGCCTTGATGAACTGAGGTCTTTATGCCTAGACAGACTCAGATCTTTGTGCTTCGACGGACTGAGGTCTTTGTGCTTAGGTGGACCCAGGTCTTTATGCCTAGGCGAACCCAAATCTTTGTGTCTTGATGAACCAAGGTTTTTGTGTCTCGACAGACTGAGGTTTTTGTACTTGGATGGACCCAAGTCTTTATACCTGGGCGAACATAGGTCTTTGTGCATCAGTAAATGAAGTGCCTCAAATACCCTTTCTTGATGAGTCTCTCAATCTTACCATTGAGATCTTTGCATTCCTCAATATTATGACCATAATTTTTGTGAAATCGGTAATATCTCGATCAATCCAATTGTTGTTTATTTGAGGTGATTGATGGTGACATTTTTAAAGGATCTCAATGTTCTATCTAAACCAATATTTCCATTCTGGAGTTATTTAGTGGTGTATAAACTCGAAATTTTTGTCAGCGCTCTCTTCGCTCAATTCTCTGCTTTTTTGGTTCATACGGTTTTTCCTCTCTAGCCTCTTGTTTGTGTTTACCTTCACCCTCATATTACTTTTTGGTCGACATAACTTTCTTAGTATCGCTGTGTTCTTGGATTATTTGGATGAACTCAGCCAAGGTCTTGAGGGACCTTCTAGCCATCTCATATGCCACTCAAGATTATTTTTTCTCATTGATTGCCGCAACGAAAATAATGGAATTGTCGAGCTTAGACACTTTAGTCAGGCCTTGTTAAATTGAGCTAGATACTCCATCGATCTTTCTCCCTTTTATTGCTTTAAAGTCAAAAGTATAGAGGGGTCCTTTCGTCAAGGCACCAAAGATATGAATTGCTTTTTGAATATGTCAGCTAGGTTATCAAAGCATATCATCGAGTGCCTTGGTAGGTCAACATATCATGCCTAGGCCGGTCCTTGAAGTGTCATGGAGAATGCTTTACATATGATTGAATCTCACATGCTTTGCAGGATCATAATATTTCTAAAAGTGCTTACGTAATCAACGAGGTCCTTGTAACCATCATACATTTTTTACAGTGGAGGTCAAAACTTTGGTTGTATTGGAGAATAGACAATCCTAGGAATAAGGGGCATATTATACCTCACAGAACTAAGATGAACGGTATGTAGCCTCATTTGTTAGGTCATAAACGGGATTATATCCCTCTTGATCTCTTGAAGCTTGGTACTATAAAGAGGTTTCCACAAGAGAAATTTAGTAGCCTTGTTAATGATACCTGTTATAGTGCAGCTGGCTAACGACTTGTAGATGTGATTCATCACACAAGCTCAGAGGCTCATCTTGAAATGAAACTTGAGATTAAAGGTGAAATTTTTGCATCATTCGAGCCTGAGCTTCCAACATCTGCATCATTCATTAAACTATCGCCATTAATGCTTAAAACTCTTGTTGATTTACCAAATCGAGAGGAGCTGCGAACATCTTAGGAATGGTTTACAATGAGACTCCCCGAGGTTCTTGCAGTGGAAGAGGAGGGATAGTTGAGTTGACCTGGTGAGTAGGCAAGTTAGACTATAGGATGAGTTACGAGATTCTGCTGGCATAGAAGTAGTCTATCCCCCAGGCTATTTCTAAATGTCGATGCGCTTATTATCGGCAACATGATCAGAAATTCTCTCAAAATGTGAATGAAAGAAGATGGTGAAATAGATTTTAATGAAATGATTATTGTTGACGGAGCCCTAGTTTGAGACCGATTTTGATCCGTGCAACCCCTTAAGAACTCGATCTACTAGGTCACCTTCTTGTTATTCTGCATAGAAGAGAACTATGAAGAAGACTATCGAAAATTCTTTGGCAATGATCGCTTTAATGCTTAAGTCAAAATATAAATTAACAATAGAAAGGTCGAATGAGTAACTAAACATTAGTCCTTATTTCTTTCGACGGCTATTCCATTTTATGGAGTGTGAGGCATATCAAAATTTTGGAGATCTCGATGTTGTATTTTCTTTCGGACTTTTTGTCGCAAATAATTTCGAATCTCGGATTTTTAGGAACTTCCATAAGGAGATTGATTTTCATGAATATCTTCTTTGATAATTGAGTATTTAAACTTGGTAGAACTTCAGTGTAAATTTAAATATATTTTGTAGATCACACTGAGAGTCACATAAATTTAATTAAGAGATAAATTAGATTTTTTCAATCTCGAAGCGAACGAATACCTTATCTCGGATAGATCATTTCATAGTTTGGTCTTTCCCCTTATTCAGCTCAATTCATTCAACCGAGTGTATCATAAAAAATAATTTTATTTATTTACACATTTATTTAATTTTAACATTTCAGTAAAATATAGTCCAAAGCAAATGCACAAAAGTTCCTAATAATTACGGGCAGTAAATTTCTCATTCATCAAAGTTAATGAAAGTTCATACTAGGGTTTACCTTCGGCTATAGAAGGGGCTTGACACTTTTGGTTCGATTTCACAACACCAAGCTTTTATTTACCTTCGATTTCACAATGACAGGAAGCCATACTCTCATCTCCATGCTCGGCCTTGCGCTAGCCTTGGGAGTGATCATCTCCATGCCGTCAGGTACTTTCACATGGATTTATTGATTGTACTCGATTTTCATAATAAAAAAAGTATGAGAATTATCACAGGTGGACAATCTATTGGTGTTTGCTACGGCATGGTGGGCGATAACCTGCCATCGCCCATCGCCGTCGTCTCCCTCTACAAATCCTACAACATCAAAGCCATGAGGCTCTACTCCCCCTCTCCTCTGGCTTTCCAAGCACTTAAGCACACAGGCATCGAGGTCATTCTCGACGTCCCCCGGGAAGACCTCCCCAAACTCGCCACCGATCCCTCAGCCGCCGCCCACTGGGTCCGCGACAACGTTCTCAACTACTGGCCCGACGTCAAGTTTAAGTGCATCACCGTCGGCAACGAGGTCATCCCTGGGCCCTACGCACATCACGTGCTCCCCGCCATGCAAAAACTCCACGTCGCCTTGTTGGCCGCCGGGATTCGGAACCAAGTCAAGCTGTCGACAGCAGTGTCAAGTGGTGTGCTGAGCACCTCGTATCCTCCTTCTCAGGGCGCGTTCTTTCCGGAAGCAATGGCGACAATGAAACCAATAGTGCGGTACCTGATCGCAGCACAATCGCCGTTGCTGGCGAACGTGTACCCATACATCAGCTACGCCAGCAACCCGGCCAGGATCGATCTCCGGTACGCTTTGTTTACGTCGACGGGGATCGTGGTGCGGGACGGACAGTATAACTATCAGAACTTGTTTGATGCCATGGTCGACGCTCTGTATTCGGCTTTGGAGAGAATCGGCGGGAGGCACCTGGAGGTGGTGGTGTCGGAGACCGGGTGGCCGACGGCCGGGGGAGCGGAGGCGACCAGGGAGAATGCGCAGACATACAATACCAACTTGATCAGGCATGTGGAGCAGGGGACGCCGAAGAGGGCAGGGAGACTGGAGACGTACATATTTGCGATGTTCGACGAGGACAAGAAGCAGCCTCCAGGGGTGGAGAACAACTGGGGGCTCTTCTACCCCAACAAAGCGGCCAAGTACCCTCTCAGTCTCAACAAACAGTGACAGTTTCTAGTTGGTCCTGCATTGCTTTGTAATACGAAAGTTGAACTAAATTGCATTGTAATGGATTTTTAATTAACAAATCGTGGCTAACTAACTTTTGACAGTTTTATATTAGATTAATTCGATGAACCATTAATTATCGCAATCTTTTGATAAGCTTAAAAGCAGTCCGAAATTATATTTAGGACAAATTTCATCAAAAACTTGAGTGGCTTGAGATATAATCTCACTGAAGTATAAAAAGCCTGGGGAGTGTCTCAGAATTATGGACTATATTGGAAAGGATTGAATTTGAGACTTGGCTAATGAAACATCAATATTTAGAATTTTTAGGAAATAATTACTTATTTTATTATAATTTTTTTAAAAAATATTTACTTTATTATTATTAATAAAAAAAACGCTCGTTTTATATAGATTTACAAACAATCATTTCAATTAAAATATTTAAAAAATTACTTTAATTAAATTTATCTATTAAATTATTTTCATTCTATTTATTTCGGATAATTAATTTTTTAATTATCAAATCAGTCTAACAAAATTAAATTTTCAATTTTTAATTTTATAAAAATAGACAATTGATCTTTCATAAAAATTAAAAATAACTTATTTTTTATATTAATTTAATAATTATTTATATTAAAATTAAATAAGAATGAATTAAAATTTTTACATTAATTTTAATTGATAAAATCGAATTAAAATAGAATTTTTTAAAAAATATTTTTAATTAAGGTGATTTTTTGTAAATATATAGTATAAAATGAGTGATTTTTTATTAATAGTGATATGATAGGTGATTTTTCATAAATTCATAATAAAATAGGTTTTTTTGGTTAAAAATTCCGATATTTAAGACAAAATTTGTGACAGAAATTATGAATAAAATTAAAGATATTGTTAATATAAAAGTTAAGGTATAAGAGAGATATTCTCTGAAAAAACTATTCTCTTATTTCTTGCGATAAAAAAATAATTGCTAACTTAAATCTCATAAGAGCCATCACCAAAGAGTTCTTGTTAAATTTTTCCACAATTATTTATTTTAAAAATTACGGCATTGACTTAATAAATTCAAATTTGGTCGTGAGTTAAACTCCAATAATCATCAACAAAACTCTTTGATTCAATATTTTTTTTTTTGAGAAAACAGGATGAGAATCTTGATTTTATTAAAAGGAGAGTATCAGGAAATATATAACCACAAGAAAATTGAAATTTTTTTTTTTTTGAGTCTCTCTCCCGAGACTGCGCCACCCATAGATAATGGATCTTCCTTAGTTAAGAAATTAATAGAAGAATTCAAACAAATAAATGAAAAAAAAGACATCAAATCTCTTATCTTATCTCCTTGACTAATGAAAGGATGGTTTGGCTGCCATCGAAGCTATTGAACTATTTGGCTAGTTAATATTCTTACAGTACTCTTCTTTAGTTTGAATATATGAGTATTATGCTTATATCATAATATTTAATAAATAACTATTATTGTAAATTTCCAAGTAATATTTAATAAATAACTATCATTGTTAATATTATATTTTAGAGCTCATTAAAAAAGGAAAAGGTTCTGTCTCAAATTCCTTTCAAACCTCAGTCTTTGGTTTAACCTAAACTTGCGTCGTAACACTTCCAAGTAGAGGTCTAAATGTTACTGCTGCAACCGTCGCAAGCCTAATCCGTATCTAGGATGACCCACAACAGTCGCTAGCACGGGCCCCTATGTGGGTCGTGTCGTGTGTGCCAAGGCCCGATTTAATATTTTATTAAATGATTAAAAAAATCAGAAAATTTAATAAGATAATAATTTAAAAAATTTTATGTTTCCATTAGTCCATTATGATATTATAAGTTTTATTTTTTAAAAAAAAAATTAACTGAATAATGTGCCACGGGCCGTCCCGGCCCATGACATTGAGGAAAGCGCCAGGCCCGACGGTCCAGTGTGGGCCACTGGCCTATTTTGTCACCAGTACTTCCAAGGTGAACGGCAACAGGTTTCTTGCACCTCAGACTTCTGCTATCAGAACTTGTTTGATGTCATGGTCGATGCAATGCACTCAGCTTTGAAAAGAGCTGGCGGCGGGAACGCTGAGCGGCGGAGGTGGTGGCGTCGAAGACCGCGTGGCCGACGACCGGGCGAGCGGAGGCGACCATGGAGAATGCGCAGACATACAATACCAACTTGATCAGGCATATGGAGCAGGGAACGCCGAAGAGGCCAGGGACACTGAAGGTTTACATATTTTCTATGTTCGATGAGAACCAGAAGCAGCCTCACGGGGTGAAGAATCACCGGGGGCTCTTCTACCCCAACACAGCGCGCAAGTACCCACTCGATTTCTAGTATGTCACAGAGTGGTTCGTATAAATGAAGTAGCAGAAACACTACATTTAGTTTCCAGGTTTGTTCTTGACTTCTTTGCAAAAAAAATGTCAGCTAAATTTTATGATAAATTTTATAAATCCACGTTGAGATGCAGAAGGTAACTGTTACATGTTACAAGACTGCAATTCAAACCACAAGCAAGCTGATTCTTCAGCAAACTAACAAAAAAGATCTCCTATGCACACCAACTGAAAAAAAAAAAGACAAGAAATGCATGTATTCATAAGGTAATAGAAACTGGGGACCTGTCATATGGATCTGCCTTCATCAAAATGCGCTGCGCTGGTCCCAGTTTAGCAATGAGCGCTCCAAATCAACGCTATGGTTGTTTGTCGATTGGTAAGACTTCACACAGGGGCTCTCTGAGCTTTCAACCAAGGCGACTTTTGATGGCGATGAAGCTTGTTGCTCCTAGTGAAGCCTGCATCTCTAGTGACAGCGGGAAACGGGGAGAGCAGCCTGGTTGAATATGGGATACAACGGTCGGAAAATGTATCTGTTGTTCTAAGCCTTTGTTTTGGTGTGCTCAACGATCTAAACCTTGCGTTAGCAGATGCTGTTGATGCCATGTAGCTTGGGACGGAAGGCGAGCTGGTGTAGGAATCATCATCTCTTGGTGAATTGCGTCTAGACTGGCTGAATGATCTTCTAGCCACAGATCCAAGTTGCGGTGTCTCGGATTTGTCTTTCTGCATGAAGTTTGAGCAATGCAGAGGGGTTGGGACACGATCTCTTTCACTAAAAGAATTATAATCTGGGTTTTGTGTTGGTAGAACTTCAGGAATGTCCTTTTCAGATGCTTGTGTTCCCATCCATTGTTCTAGCCAGCTCCACCTATGTTTTGCGTCTTCAGATTCATATTCTTCGGTAACTGGTGTGCTTGGTCTTCGAGAGTGTCTCCTCTCCTGATTGGAAGTTTAATCCATTAATACAAAAGCACAAGCTAATTAGCAAGACAGTACAGAATATTTCTGTTTCTAACAGAACGGTGATTGCAAGAACAAAAATGAAGCCAGCTAAGTTTCGCCTGGCTGGTAGTTTAATGTATTAATACAGTTTATCATTTCAGCTCAGAAGGGCTTAGAGCAGACATCTTTAATTCAATCTGGCTTGACAACTCCCTCGAATTATTTATTCTCAATTGAATATGAGGAGAGAACGGGAAAATCAACAATAATCTCTGCCTTTTATAGTTGCAATTAACAAATTGCTAAAATTTTGTTAAATCCCATCCTTGTACATACAGTGTTACGGAAAAATTGTAGCAGTGCAAGGCTACTCAAGATGAAATTAAGGTTACTATGTCCTGTTCATAACAATCGTAATACATCTACTAAACTTATTTTTACATTTTTAATCTTATCTTATGATCATCTTAGGCCGAAGTCTATTCATTGGGCAGTAATTTGGAAAAGCTATTCATCTATTAAAACCAGGACATAGCCAGGACTCAAGACAATGCCTCAAAAATTCTTGTTAGTGGACTTTGTGGATATACCAATGTTCATTTCATACAACAGAAAATATTATATATCTTTATCCCAGACAAATGTTTCTAACCTTCTAATACAATACCTTATGTTTATCATGAGTAAAGGATGGTTATACAAATCATTGATATAGCCCTCAACAAGGTATTGCATATAACGCTCAGAATTACAATGATTGTTTTCAATTATAGGACATGCATACTCTTCCCAGACAAGTGTCTTCCAAAAATGCTTGTAAATTTGATTGCTTGACTAATAAACTGGACTCAGCATAAAAATGCTCGAAGAAATTGGTTGACCGAGTACTGATACCAAACAAAATTGGTCGAGTACCATGAGTTCATGCATAGGTGTCTGCTTCATAGTCACGAGATTGAAGAGGATGAGCAGTTTGTTATCTCAATTTCCAATTTCATTTACTAAACCCCCCAAAAGAAAATCCAAGTAGTTTTTTGACATTAAGTGTCTTCACATGAATAAATAACTAAGCTGTGCCATTGCACTCACCAGCCATCTCCGAAGTGAAACAGTTGCAAAAAAACTCTCGCATTCAATGTAGTAGTAAATAGGAAGCAAAAGGATCTGATATGACAAAAAAGACAACCTGACATATCCAGTTATGTACTGTGAAATGAAAGAACACTTTTTTCTAAATTAAAGCAAACAAAGGAATTCAGTAACAGTAATAAAACTGAGAAGTTTACTAATAGACTACTGACAAAAAAGAATAATGAGGTAGATTTTGAATAAGTTATACCTGATGATAGGATGCATATTGCATTGCTCGCTCTCGCTTTAATGCAGCATCTCGCTTGTTTTTCAGTATGGAATTTATCTCTTCCATTGACAGGACACTGCCATCCCATCTTCTTCCGTTGTTTTGATGAAGCTGCCCAGGTGAAAGAAATGAAGAAGGCTGATGAAGATGCAAGCTTAATTTCCATGAAAATCTCACCAAAACAGGCAAAACCTAATCCTTGCTGTAAAATAGTTGATTTTCTAAAAAAAGTCATTGGAATAGAAATGTTCCACAATTAGCATTATAAAAGGTATTGTTATGCTAAGAATATGACATTTCGCATCAAGGTAGAGCCATCAAGATTCTTGCTGTTCAAAAATATGTCAACCTCTCTGATACAGTGGACATAGAGGAGCCTTAAATATTACCAAATTCCAATGGCCATGCAACAATTGATGTTCAGGCAACTCACTTTGCTTTTTAAGTATTCTGGTTCATTCAGCTTCCTGTAAATGTTGTTATCTACTTCATAAGTTTGGTTGTCTTCCACTGTCCTCAATCTACTTGCCTGAGCATGTGACTGGATCTTCATCAGGGATTGCAAATTTCTTAGAGTAATATTTGTTTGGCGCCTAACTGCTTGGCCACGAATAAGAGCTTGAAGCATTACAAGGCCCTTTAGTGCTCTCAACGCTCTCCTTGCCTACAAAATACTTAGTTCTATGGTGATAATTAATTCAACAAAAAGTGAGAAACTAAATTTAAATGCATCATGAACAGAACGACTTATTTAAGATAAGTTCAGAGTACTCAAATGTCAACTACGGTAGGTATTTGTTTGGTGACCATTGTTTTGAAAATGGATGACTAATCAGATGTATGGTCCTGTAATAATTTATTCTGCATCACAAAATAGTACTCTTATGGCATTGCCTTGGCAAGCAATAAGTATTGAGAAACAGTTTCAAAAGCATAACAGTTAGAATTAGTAAATAACGATCAGCGGCATGATAAATTAGGAAAAAGGGAGTGCCATATGAGAGCAAATTATGTGTCATTGTTTCATTTTAAAATTTGATTTGTAGGATGATTTTAGTGCATTCTAGTCCCAGATGTAACATAGGGATGGGCATTTGGACCAAAGAGAACACTTCCACAGTGAATCATCCAAAGTTAAAATCTACCCTTTTATATGAAATTAACACCTATCCAATTAGGTGCCAAAATTTGTGGAGGACTAGAGAAAGTTTGAGAGCCAAGATATCTTCTTGAACTCTTGAAAGCTCATGGAAACCTTAAAAAGAGAAGGAATTATTAAGTTATTGAGCTACAAACAATATCTAGGCAAGATGCAGAGTACAGTGACCCAGCTACCCTCAATTTATCCAAATTATGAGGCAAAGTTCCTTAACATGCCTGAATGGGAAAGCCATACAAGTTAATTTGACTTCTCTGAGTATCAGATTCTGCATGTGCATGAACATATGCAAACAGGTGGGATGGTTTGACATTTATACAAGAGTTGATACATACGGTAGTAGTAATTCCTTTGAGAGTACGAAGTCATGCCAAATATATTGTTCCTGAATGTGATATTGAACAAAAGCCATGGACAATTTCTTTCATGGTCTACTATGAATCAAGGAATTGAAATACATGATGTTTTGTCACGGCAATATTTTATATTTAAGGTTGTTTTCAACCTTCTACTGTTGGATTGTAAGGGAAACAATTTCCTGATTGTTCAAAAACGAAAAGGAATAAAAAACAACATTATTTTAACACCCTACATGCAAAGATGAAAAGAATAACTAAGCGATGCATGTCAAAATGAGATCACATGACATTTGGATTTTGAGAGAAAACCTGAACCTAATATAGATAGAGATATAAATCTAAGATCTACAGACTCCTAATCTAAAAGGACATTAACGCCCAAATATTTCCTTCTCGATTGCAACATTTCGTCAGTGATAGAGGAAATGGGCTAACTTTTGAAGCTATTGAAAACAAGAACAGAACTTACAAGATATCCTCGGAAGGCACTCTGAATCATAACTCCAGCCACTTCCCGGGTCCTTGAATAAGATAAAGGTGTCCCAGTGAGCCGCACAACCTGAGCAGCGGCTTGAGCAGCAGCAACAGCAGCCTCTGCAGCCACCGCTGTGGCCACAGCAACAGCCATCGCATGCTTGTTCTGCTCTTCTTCTGCTTCCTTCAATGTTCTTGGCCTTACAGAGGTTGGAGGTGGAAGAGCAGGTCGGTAACCTTGCTTGAGCCTTCCACAGATCCATCTTGTCCTCTTCTCCTTCTGTAAACACAGCATCAGTATATACATGAATCCATATTTCATTTCAGTCCTATTCAGGAAACACGGCAAGAAAACAATGTTGCTACCTCATCTTGTTTTGCTTTGTCATCTGAGCTACAGAATCTCTTGAATCTATCAAACCAACTCTTCCTCTTCCCCATTGGGAAATCATCACAAACAGCTGTGCTGAGACACATTCACCACACAAACCAAATTATTTTTAAGAAATTGTCCACAATTAATACAAATTTCAACCAAAAGCACAAAACATAATCGCAAAGCACGTACCTCCTACAAAATCAAGAATGGGGACACAATGACCTCAAGAGCTGTGATTGTGATCCACAAAAGGGTTTGGAGTCACCATTTTCTCTCAATTTCTTGTTTTGGGGAGCTTTCCCCTCCTGGCCTTGTTGGAGTCACCAATGGATGTTGGTAAAAAAATGGTGGGCCTGGATGTGGAAGAAGAGCTTTTGTGCATGTTAGGAGTGGCCACTCTGGTCTAGTAAGGTGTTTAAATGGGAGAGACTCCCACTCACTTCCTTAACCAACTTGGCCTGATAACAACAGGTGTCCCAAAAGGGCAAAAGATTCCAAGCTGTGAAGTTACTTGCAACACTCCGAAACACTTCGTTCAGTTAGACAGATTTACTATTGAATGCCTAAATTTTGTACTTAAAATTTTTTGAAAAAGAAAATTTTGTATTTAAAATTATGCATCTTATAGGAATATCTTGCTATAAATCTATAATATATTTTCATTGCAATATACCCTCATCAAAATACGAATATTGACTTGGTCTTTTTACTTAATACTTATAATTTTAAATTTTAATTATAAAAAAAAACTATATTGACGGGCGAACTAAATAATTTCTCGAACGAAAGTCCTGCTGCTTTCCGAGCCCATGTGCCCGATGCCCCGGCCCCGGGGAAGGCCAACAGTAACAGGTCCAACCCTTATCGGGCTTGGGTTTTAGGGCTTTTGAATCGGCCTCTGGCGAGCGTGTGGCCAAGGCTCGGGCTTGGCACCGGCCCATCTACAGGCCTAAAGAGTAATTAAGGGGGCCCTTTCAGTTTCACATCAGACATCAAAAATCTTAGCTTTATTCCCTGCCACACTCTCATGCCTTGGCAGAACCACTCGCCAGACACTTGAAAACAGACGGTCACAGAAAGCATAAGTTATAATCAATTTTATATACAGTAAATATATGCAGCTCACCGTCCTCTATTTTTATCAATGTCAATAACAACTATCTACATGTTCCACAACCACCTTTCTGATTCATCATGAACAACAGTGACATACAATATGAAATCTTCAATATTTTGAAATGGCAGATCAGGAGCTCAAGACAACTTCACTGTGCATAGTACCATCCTCCATTCGTATCCAAGATTTTAGAACAAATGGATGTTCATTCATCTCAATGACTTTCGCACCTCGAGGCCAGGTCCCATATCCACCGTAGCCCGTGTGCCGAGCAAAGCACAACCAAAGCTTCTTATAGGGGCAGCACCAATCCAACCCATGATTGTGACCAACAAAGACTGCCTGTAGAAAACAGATCTCATCATCCTTTGGAGTGATAACCCATGCATTGTTAGATCATCTCACAGCCTCTTGTTTGTATTGCAGTGCACTGGTCCCATTTCATAGGATCGCACCACTAGACATATTACCTCAAAAGCACAGAGAATTGGTGAGCTGGACCAGATGGACAACAAAATCACATATACTTATAATGTCATTAACCACGTTCCCAGATCCTATCTTGGACCAACAAAAGAATGCTTTACTATCAGTGAAAAATCATTAGCAATGTATGGTAGCTTTTAAAGTTAAAAGAAAATTATATAAAATATTCACTAATGTAACTAACCTTAAAAGGCAATACTCCCTAATTTGAATGTCTCAATGGAAAATCAATAGATCCTTTATATGCCTTCTATAATAGTTTTTTATCTTAGGGCGTGTGACGTATCAACAAGCGTGGTAGACGAGGAAAACACCATAATATTTTTTAAGAACTCTTTGAATCCATAAGTAAAAGAGAAAATTCACTAAAGTAGAACTTTATTGAGAATAATAGTGGTTTTTCTGTCCATAGAGCCAAAGGCCTATTTATACAAATACTAGAAGTCCTATTTGAATAGGTTTCT
Organism: Trichopus zeylanicus subsp. travancoricus; assembly: GCA_005019695.1. NCBI lineage: Eukaryota > Viridiplantae > Streptophyta > Magnoliopsida > Dioscoreales > Dioscoreaceae > Trichopus > Trichopus zeylanicus. Next base: position 82,000 of record RXID01019396.1, on the reverse strand, counting down.
AACTTCTCAAGTCCTAAACTGAATACAACTCAGCTTGAACCCATTAATTGGACTGATAGAAGTCCTAAATAAGTTAACCTACGAAAATAAAATCCTAAATAATGATTCATCTTTCCTAAGTCTTAAATTGAATATGATTCAGCACAAAGTTAATCTTGGATTAGTGAAATCCGAAAATAAAACCTAATTGACTCATACTAGAAGAGACTCATGACATCATAATGAAGAGAAGAATTTCAATATAGGAAGATATTAAGTTAGATAAATCTTAAGTTAAATAAAAGAATGAATCAAATCATTTGTCATAACCCCTTAACTTCTGAATTAACTTCTTTTGATATTATAAACTTCCTTTGAGTGTCCTATATCAGTGTCCCCTTCTTGTAAAGAACTTGTCCTCGAATTATTTTGTCATAACTTGCAGTCTTTGGGTGCATAGTAGTCAAATAAATCTTGAATATTAAAAGTGTTTGAGATTCTCAAATTCTTCAAGAGGTTGATAACATAGACATTATCGTTTATCTTTGTTAGTATTTTCAGGGGTACAGTTTTCTTCTGTTTCAGTTTGTTGTAAGTTTCAGCTAGAAATCGTTCCTTCCTTAAGTGCACCATCACCAGATCTCCTTCTTGAAATTCTTTTAGAGGCTTATGAATGTTCGCTTTAATTTGTATTTAGCATTGGATTTTCTAATTTTTTTTAATCTCAGTATGCACTTCAATCATTCTCTGCATCATATTGTCTGCACCTATACTTGTTCCTGCCAATTTGGGCAACACCACCAAGTCCAGCGGGTGCTTTGGGATTCTTCCATTGACAATTTCAAATGGCAATTTTCTCGTGGACCTATTCTTCATGTTATTAAAAGCGAATTCAGCTTGTGAGAGTGCATAGTTCTACTGTTTTGATTTGTCTCTTACAAGACACTAAATGATATTTACAAGTGTTCGATTCACTATTTCACTTTATCCATCTATTTGAGGATGATAAAAACTGTTAAATTATACAGACATATCAAATCGTCTCCACAGTGTCTTCCAAAATTGACTTAGAAATTTTGTGTCACGATCAGAAATGATGGTCTTTGGCACTTCATATAACCTTACAATCTCCTGAAAGAATGGATTATCCACCTTTATTGCATCTATTGTCTTCTTACATAGAATGAAGTGTGTCATTTTGAAAAATCTGTCGACAATCATAAATACTGAATCTAATTCTCGTTGAGTCCTGAGGAGACCCAAACAAAATCTATCGATAGATCCTCCCATGGGGCATTTGCACAGACAATGGGGTATAAAGGCCAGTGTTTTGAGAACTTCCTTTGGCTGTTTGGCATACATAACATCTTTATACGAAACAACCGATATTTCTCTTAAGTTATGGCCAATAGTAGCGTTCTTCAACTAGTGCAATGCTCTTATCACGCCCAAAATATCCTGTTAGGCCACTGCTATGTAACTCTTTCACCACCTTTTCTTTCAAGGAGTACCTTGGAATGAAAAGACGAGAATTCTTAAAAAAAAAACCTTCATGGAGATATAAATCACTTCTTTGTCCTGTTTGGCTCTTTCTAAACTCCTCTTTAAAATCTTCATTTTCAACAAACAATTCCTTCAAATAATCAAACCTTTCAACTTCGTTACTTATAGTTATCATTAAAGCTACCATGCGGCTCCAAGCATCCGCCACCTTATTTTTTTGTCCAGATTTGTGTTTCAAAACATAGGTGTATTGCTGTAAGAATGATGACCATCGACCATGCATGTGATTCAAGTTCTTCTGCCTATTAATGAATTTCAAAACTTGATGGTCAGTATATAGAATGAACTCTCGTTGAATTAGATAATACTTCTAATGACGAATTGCTTGTACAAACGCATAAAATTACAGTTCATATGTTGACCAATTCCTTCAAGTTTCACTCAACTTTTCGCTGTAGAAAACTAATAGTCTTCCTTTTTGGAATAAAACGGCTCTAATGCTTATGTACGAAGCATCACAGTCTACCTCGAATAACTTCTCGAACCTAAACAATACCAAAACAGGTGTAGTAAATAACTTCTCCTTTATCAATTCGAAGCATCTATTAGCTTCTTGAATACAGGAGAACTTGCTTTGCTTTAAATACTCGGTTATTGGTGCCATAATGTAATTAAAGTTTTTGACAAACCTCCGATAAAATGTGGTCAGATTATGGAAGTTTCTAACTTTTGATACACTTTTGGGTATCGATCATTCTTTAATAACTTTTACCTTTTCTTCATCAACATGAATGCCTTCGGCACTTATTATAAATTCCAAGAACACCAAGTGGTCAGTCATAAAATGACATTTCTTTGAATTGATGTATAACTTATTCTTCTTCAGCATAGTACATACTTCTACTAGATGCCTTTTATATTTTTCTTCATTATGACTGTACACCAGGATATCATCAAAGTAAATAATAACAAAATGACCAATGAAAGATTTGAGTACCTGATTCATCAATCGCATAAAGGTACTTGGTGCATTTGAGAGTCCGAAAGGCATGACAAGTCACTCATAAAGTTCTTTTGTTTTGAAAACTGTTTTCCATTCATCATCGAGTCTAATTTTGATTTGATGGTATCCACTCCTCAAATATATCTTAGAGAATACCTTTGATCTTTCCAATATGTCCAACATATCCTCTAAGTGAGAAATTAAAAATCTATATTTTACTGTGATTTGGTTAATGATTCAACTATCTACACACATCTGTCAACTTCCATCTTTTTTAAGTGTCAATAAGGCTAGAATTACATATGGACTCATGCTGACTATGACCATTCCATTTCTGATAAACTCTTCAATCTTATCTTGTAAAATTTATGACTCTTTTGGACTCATTTTGTAGTGGGACAGATTTGGTAAACTCGCTCCAGTAACAAGGTCAATGTGGTGCTAAATTTCCCTCATTGCGGATAGTTCATCAGGAAGATCATCGGACATGATTTCTTTGAATTCATCTAGAAAGGATTGCAAGCATTTTGGAGCTTCAGTGGGTATTGTCTCCATTCCTTTCTCAATCACAACAAATATTTGAGTTGTTTCTTTAGCCTCGTTTTTAAAATTTTGCATAATCAAGGAGTGACCATCCTTTTGTAAAATTTTGGGTCGATGCTCTTTGCCAAAAGAGGTGAGGATAATTTTCTTTTAATTTTTGAAGAAACTGTAACGGTTGTCTCGTCCATGATGTATAGAATCTCTCTATTAAATTGTCAAGGTCTGCTAAGAAAGATATGACATGTATCCATCTCCACAACATCACAGGTTACCTCATCTTTATCAAATTTTCCAATAGAAAAACAAATTTGATACCGTTCAGTTGCTTTGGTTGCACTAACCTTTTTAATCCAACTGATCTTGTAGAAAAAGTGATGTGATTCCGTTTTCAATTGGAGCTTGTCGACCATAGTTTTGGAGATGATGTTTTCACTGCTTTCCCCATCAATAATCATGTCGCAGATCTTACCATTTACTATACATCAAATGCGGAAGATATTATGACGTTGTAGGTCTTCCTCTTGCTTTGGGATGTACATCAAATTCTGAACTACTAAAGATGACCTTTCACCATCAGTCTCCTTGAATATTCCATCTTCATAGTTTTCTTGCTCACAAACTAGATCATTATCTTTTGAGTCATGTAAATCATCAGCCACAAAATTATCTTCAATAGATAAGTTCATAGGTTGTCGTGCTGAGCAAATATTAGTACAATGTCCAAATTTTTCACAGCGGTAGCACAATTTGAACTTGAGTTTTTTGCTGATGTGGTGTTTCCTGATGGCTTTGTAAGTCTACCTTAAGACTCACTTATGTGGGAGATACAGGAGATTATGTAGCTAAATCTCTATTAGGAATAAATTGTGCTCCTTTTGAATTTTCACCAATTATTCTCCCCACCAGATTTCTAATGACATATCGCTCCAATTGAAACTCCACACGAGTCGCACTCCTCACAGCCTCATTAACCATCCAAATAGCTTGTAAGAAAATCCTATCTTGGATGGTTGTGCGTAACCCACCGATGAATCTTACCACTTGATAGGATTCAGTCTCTGATAGATTATTATGTACGGATAGACGATAGAACTCCTTAGCATATGTATTTACACTGTGATTACCCTTTCAATAATTTTGATATTATTGAAAGAGTACCTAGTCATAATCTATGGGAAGAAATTGCTTTTCGAGAAGAATGTTCATTTGTAGCCATACTCGAATTGGAGTTTTATTTTTGTGTGTCCTTTCCAACTGGATGCATTCCCACCATACTGATGCACCCTCCTTAAGTCGGTAAGCAACAAACTTCGCTTTTTTCGAATCTGGAATCTCCATGTAGTCGAACAACCATTCCACTTTAACAAGTCAATCGAGAAAATCTTTAATCTGAATTGGCCATTGAAAAATGAGAGATCAATCTTCAAGCGAAAATCAAGATGTCTATTACGCTCAGAAACTGATCGATGAAGGATTTCTTCAATTTCTTCATCATTGGAGTTTTCAAAGATTTGTAAATCCTTTAGATTCACTTGCGGAGTCTTTTCACGACCAATTGGATCGCGAGTCACTTCATCAATCCGTCAACGTGGTTGATTTAGGCTTTCAAGTTGATCCATCCTCAGCATCAAGCTTGCAAGTGAATTTTGAATTGTCTTCATGGTCAAGTCAAAATACTCACGGCTGATATAATTACCCATAAGAGTATCGTCCTTAGGATTGCTACTGGTTACGTTATCGTTTGATATTAAGTAAGGAGAATCTCGTTCTAATACCACTTGACGTAACAATATACGTGGTATACGAGAAAAACACCGTTATCTCTTTTAAAAACTCCTTAAATCCATAAGTAAAAGAGAAAATTTATTAAAGTAGAACTTTATTGAGAATAATAGTGGTTTCCCCGTCCATAGGGCTGAAAGCCTATTTATACAAATACCAGAAGTCCTATTTGAGTAGGTTTCTACCTTCCTAAGTTCTAAACTGAATACAACTCAGATTGAACTTATTAATTGGGTTGGTAGAAATTCTAAATAAGTTAACCTACGAAAATAAAATCCTAAATAATGATTCATCCTTTCTAAGTTCTAAATTGAATAGGATTCAAATCAAAATTAATTTTGAGTTGATGGAATTCGAGAATAAGACCTAATTGACTCATACTAGAAGAGGCTCATGGCATCGTAATGAAGAGAAAAATTTCAATATAGAAAGGTATTAAGTTAGATAAATCCTATATTAAATAAAAGAGTGAATCGGATCATTTGTCATGACCCCTTAACTTCTGAATTAATTTCTTTTGATATTTTTAAACTTCTTCTGAGCGTCCTACATCAGCGTGTTTGATTTAATTCCTAGATTCTAATATTGAGGAAATTAAAGAAATTAAATATCATTTCCCTCAATTTCGGTGTTTGATTCGATTTTGAACTCCATAATTGAGAAGATTGGACAATTTCCTTCCTCATTCCGAATTTGAATTCTGGTTTATTCGGTTGGAAGATACTGATTCTCAGGGAAAAGCAATAGGTCCCACATGCTTTATTGGTCTGAATTTCTCGTTTCTTTTTCCATTCCGAAAACTTTCTTTCCTTCCCTCCCGATCTCCTCGTGCTCGATCTCTTCTGCATTGTTGAGCTCTACTCGAAGCTTATCTCCGACGCCGCCGCCACCACACTGTCAGTTCCCAGACTCCACGCTCGTTGCTCAACCTGATCTCAGCATTTTCTCGTCTCTCCAATCAATTTGCCTATTCTTCACCTCAATGAGGCCTTGGTCGCCAGATTTGGTCCCGCTCCGAGCTTGTCTTGGATGTTGTGCCGCCTCTGTGTTGCCAATTTCATGCCGGTTCCTAAACTCCACACTCATTGCTCGATCTGATCTAGGTGTTTCCCCATTTCTCCAACCAATCTCCCCGTTCTCGACCCCAAGGCCTTGGCTATTGGATCTGATCCAATCAAAGCTTGTCTCCTGTGTTGCGGTCGCCACGCCGGTGCCACGACCAAAAAGCACCACCAATCTCGCTGAGCTCAACCTTGAGCTCGAAGTTCCTCCCTTTCTGGTCGATCTCCCTGTGACTCAATAAAGTAGGTAAAAAAACTAACAGTCATGTTGCTCTGTTACACTAATTTTTTAAGGAATTTTCATGATAGAGTTTTCCTTTATAGTCCAATGTAATACTCTTTCATGAAACATGAGTTCTCCTTATTAGCTACATCTTAAGAAGTAAATTAATTTATCAAAGTGCAAAGCTAAAATAACAAATAGAAGTGTTTTAATCAATGTTAGACAATGAATTAAAAGAAGTCTAGATAATGATTGTAGAATTGGCAATGGTGAATGTATGGCTTGTTCATCTAGAAAAAAACAAATTATTTGGAGAAGTTACTTTTCCTAGTCACTACTCCATATAATATAAGTAATGACCTTTTGGTAATTGCTTTTGGCTTTTTTCTCAATTAATCAACAAGTTTAGCTAGACCATACCCACTAGTTATTTTTCTTCAAAATTTCATCGTTCCATTTATTGGTTTAAGATAGTAAGCATCGTGATTATTTACTTTCTTCCTTTATAAACTTGTAAACCTCAAGGGTGTGTTTAGTAATTAGTCGAGAAATAAGTTTAACCTAGACTAGCCAAGTTAGCTCTATATTTTAACCAAAATCAACTATTGGTTTGGTTAGGGTGAGCTAATATTAACTCTATTTTTAATTATGTAGCCAAACTCACCCAGAAACTTTATTATTCAATTTTTGTTTTAATGGATCTAAAAGACTCAAATGGACAACATCTGTCTAAATAAGGCACATTTCATTTATAACTTGTAAACTTTTTTTCTCATTCTTGAATTACTATAAATTATCTATAGCTTGCAAGTTTATTATTATCATTGGTTATCGTATTATTGTTTTTCCCTCTATCTTAGTCATTTTATAAACTATAAATCTATGAATTACATGCAATATTTAAATATAAAAAAGACAAACTTTGCCAATGTCGACTTAAAAAAAAAAAGAAAAAACTATTGCACAATGGGCAACTATTATATTTCTCACAAGTCATGACTTATGAGGTTATACTTAGAAAAGAATACTTCAATTTTTATTCATGCCTTTATGTCCACTGTTGCTTCACATTCCATATAATTGTTACAATTTTGGATGTCATGCATGTAAATTTGAATCACTCCCCAACACATCAAGATCATTGATTGCATGTTATGAGTCATTAATATCACATAAACTGTCAGTTTGAGTCATTGCTAACTAATTGTATTTGACTCAAGCCATTTGGGTTTACACTTTATTTCATTTGTATTGTCATATTTATAATGATAACTTTGAGTTCACTATTACAGTGTAATGCATAATGTTCAGCTAAAATAAATTTGGCTATTGACATCTAAGGTCCATGGACGTGGCCTCTTTTCTAAACTACTTCTTGATTCTGATTCATTAAATTATTTTTGACTTAACCTCATTAGTTGAAAATATAATTCTTATTTTGACAAATATGTAAATATTATATGAACGACGAGAACTTAAATTTATTAAAAATATAATTTGTTGGATATTGTTACTTGATAACAACATATTTGATAGTACCAATGCTAATTAAAATAAAAAGAACTCAATTGAATATTAAACTAATAACTAATAGAAAGTCTCTTATGAGTGACAATTTTCAAAATATTTTATATGATGAGAAAATAATTGTCTAGGTTATTTGAGAATGAATGTTTTCGTATACATGCATTTGATCAGTATTTTGTAAGACCAAAATTTTTTACACGATGTATAACATGTCACTGTTGAAGAGTAATTTGCGATATTTTTATATCATATTAGTTTTATTTAAGAAATAAAAGTATGAAAATAATCTTTATAAGGTCAGATGAAATGATTAATCGATACTTTAATACATATCTCCGAACTATATGTGAAATTAAATATTAATTCATATCTCAAGCAGTTGTTTCAATATATTCTATCATAAAAAACAACTCCAATTACTATCCGTGTTTTAAAATATGTTATTTTAATTCATTAAAATTCTTTGATTAAAGATTTATTTTTAAAATTTGATTGTATTAATATAATTTTAACATATTACATCCTCTACAATTATGTTATGATGGTTAATTCAAATGACAAAATATTGAATAAGGATATAAATGTGGATAGAGAGAAAATGAGAACTATTAGAACTATTAGAAGAAGCAGAAAACGAACCATTTTATATTGGTCAGACAATTAGGGAGTAACATTATGAGAATCTCCAGTAAATTCATTTGAATAACAATATAGCAGTTGAAATGTTGGAGATTTATAATCATCATTAGAATTTAACTGTGTTCGTAAACATATTTTTTCTATTTATTATTATCAAATTATTTCACTTTTTGAGACATTTATGTGAATTGTGTTATGAACATACTATTATTATACTTGTTTTAATGTTATTATGTGTATTGTTTGCTAAATCCTTTTGAAAGGTATGAACTCGTAGACCATTAAAATAACTAGAAATCGTAGACCACATGAGTTATGGTTTAAAAACTATTTCTAATTTTTTATTACTTTTTTTGTTGAACAAGTGCATATAGATTTAAAGCAAAACAAATCTTTCAAAAGATAAGCATTTGTAGCAAAAACAAATACTGTAAATACGCAGTTTAATACTGAGTTCACCAGTGACAACATCGCGTGCCATTATAAAAAGATATTAAACAAACGAGTTACAACCATCAAAAAAATACAAGACTTCAACAGGGTAAATTGAATTGAGAATGAGAATGAGAATATGATCACGATATTTAGACAATTCTATATTGATATCATACCCATAAACAAAAAAAAAAATTTCTTCTTTTTCATTACGTTCAAAATATGTTGTAAGTTCATATCACCTCTAATATATTTGAAACATAATTTTACAGCAAATTTCAGAGACTAAATAAATTCTAAACACATGTATATCTTTATATAAAGAGTTGTTATTGATTTGTGGATTAAACTATGTTAGTAGTAACATGACTAGATTCGTATTTGAGAATTTTGAAGAAAATATCAATAGAGAGGAAACTCAATAATAACCTCCCTTAGGCGAGGATGCCCTAATATGACGAGCACAAAAGGACCTTCTACCAGACATCATGATAGGAGTCAATCGAAAGACAATTAATAGACCTCTTCTTTAGAGGATACATTAAAGTTGCGTAAGCAAAAGGGAGAAAATGTTGATTAGATGATGATAGAAAAGCTAATGACAGGCATGCGCGATATTGCATGCACCATCTGAATAGCCGGAAAAAATATTATAAGAAAGTCATATCCAACTTAACGAGGTTCAAAGGAGAACGATTATTTTTGCCTTTCTAAAACTTTCATATAGGCATTTACATATTAACAAGGTTGATGATATGACATTCATTGATGACATAAATAATGATGTCAAAATTAAGTGGCTTTATATGTAGCTACATCTTTTGAATTAACATAACAAGTTGTCTTTATAGTAGCTATATATCATCTTAATATTTGCCATAATATTTGTGCATGATGAAACTAAATTTTGACAATATCATGTTTTTATTTGTGCCTAAGGAAATCTACTTTACTATTATGTTGGTTCATTTTGCTATCATGTTGATTTATGCTTTACTTCTACCTCCTGCTCCTTCCCATTTTTTTTGTCTTCGATGGTTCAAGATACTTTTATATTGCAAGAATGATTTTTATATCGTTGTAGGTTTTAACACAATACTCATGTGTGAATGTGATTTTTATTTTAATATTAATTATGGATATTGCATATTTAGATTACTATTTAATCTCAATTTCCATAATTTTTACTATGTAAAAACCAATTCCTTATGAATGGTCCAAGTACTTGATCGACATCTTATTTTTTTATGTGAAAAATTTGTGTATGATTATGTATATCTTATTCTAATTTATTTTTATATCAACTAATATTTATAAAATGTTATCATGATTTGTTACTATGTTATGTTTCATAGAAGATGTCGGGTATCTATTCCTGGCCGGATTATTCTGATCAAATCAATGATTTTTCAGGTAATTATTATAAATCTTATGTTACTTTTGTAAAGGCAATCGATGCTCTACAAGCTTATAAGGCAAAAATAAGAGAAAAAATTATTACAAAAGTCGAGTAAAGACAAATTCCCAAAAATAAAATTTTTTTTGTATTATCATATAAAAATTATGTACTTTTTTTGAATTAGAAGAGTATTATATACTTGTATATTTTAATTTGAACAAAACAGACAATTAGTATTTTTTTGATATTAGTTGTATCTCCGTACTTATATCTTAGTTTTCCACAAGCTTAGTCTTAATGTGTACACTATTTTTAAAATTTTTGTCTCTTTTGTAAACTTTTATTAATTATTTAAACTAATTTAATAATTTTAATATTGTAATTATTATACTTTTCTAATTATTTACAAATAAGATATTTTTTTACTAAAAATATGTATATTTTAAGTTTATTAAAAATTATTTAAAAAGAGAACCACAAAATTACATTAAACAAATTCATAATTAATTACAATTTATTTATATAACCCTCCATTTTTGGACCTTTTTGTAAGATTTTATTAATTGTTTAAATTAAAATTATTATATTTTTCTAATTACTTACAAATAATTTATTTTTTAAAATAAGTATGCATTTTCTATGTTTATTAAAAATTATTTGATAAAAGAACAATAAAATTATATTAAATAAATCCCTAATCATTTTAATTTTATTGAAAATTATTTGACAAGATAATCATAAAATTATATTAAATAAATTGGTAACAAGTTACAATTTACTTATAAACCCACTATTTTTAGGTCTTTTTTAAAATTTTAATTAATTTTTACATTAATTTCATGTATTTAATATTAAATTTATTATACTTTTCTAATTACTTACAAATAACATACTTTTTTAAAAAGTATGTAATTTTTTGTTTGTTAAAAATTATTTGACAAAAGAACAATAATTTTATATTAAACAACTCTCTAATTAATTGACATATATTTATATAACCCTTCATTTGTGGAACTCATTGAAAAATTTTATTATTTTTTAAATTAATTTACTAATTTTTATATTAAATTAATTATATTTTCGTAATAATTTATAAATAAATTATTTTTTATACAATATATATTTTAATAGTCCAATTTTTAATTCCTATTCCAACTAAACACCGGAATTTGAAAAATTAATGAAATTAATCAATTCCATTTGTTAACCAAATAATAAAATTTCAAAATTGAGTGAATGGGTCAAATTTCAATTTTGTTCAAAAAATATTCATCCAAATATCAGAATCACTCAATTCTTTCAATTCCCTCAAATTCTCCTAAATTATTCAATTTTCTTGATTTCATAATTTCAAATTCAGAATTGATCCAAACACCTTTTTAGTTCTTTGTGTGGAGGAAAAAAATAAATGATCGATGCCAAGAACGGTCAACCGAAAATCAAGAAATGTTTTGAGGTGTATGTCAAGAAATTGTAGGTGCAATCCCATGCAAAGAAGATGCAGACAAATGATATCTCACCTTCAAACTCTTTATGCAAAAAGAGATATTGACTAACTACTCAAAACAGTAGGTTCACATGCTTCAGTCATTGTTCATCAAGGATCATTCTATTGGTCTCTAAATAAAAGCACTAGACTTCAAGAACTCAAGTTACAAGCCAAGTGCCAACATAATCACCAGAAAATAAGGACATGGATTCATGGAGATCCACAATTATCAATACCATAACCAAATGGATAAGATTCAATCCAAGAGAGTGCAACAGGGGACAACCTTTTGGTAGATTCATGACACATCAAAAGTGTTGGTTGCATTTGCAAAGACACAAGTATGAAAATATGCAACAAGAAAAAAGAAATATGGAACTTGAATTATATGCAAAATACTGCAATATAATGCCACAGGAAACTCTGCATAATACTGGCCATAACAAAGGAACAATAGACCACTAGATTGCCAAACACACCGTGAAGGACAATGAATGAGGTTTGCAATTTGATGTCTAATATAACATATTTCCTCAAATAATTACATATCAGCAGACCATCAAAATTTTTAGGTTAAGCAGCACAAGTATTTACAAGGAATATTAACAAAAACCCGAGAAAACTTTGCATTGGACATATTTCTCCCCATGCAGGGCACACAAAGGTTTGAAAAGCATTCATAGTAAAGCCAAACCCACTAGAAATTGTTGGTAAAAAAGAAAAATCGCAAAGCCGACACACAACTGAAATAAGACTTTACTGCTTCTAAAGGTTGAGAATTAAGTAAATGGACTGAATGTTCACATGTATAAAGTCTAGCCACAGACTTAGATCAGCAGTCCATGTGAAGATGAAGCAGAAAAGAGTCCAGGACTGGATGGAACCATGCCAATATGCCAAGGTGCTAGTTTAGGATATTTTCAATTTGGGCCAAGGGCCAGGATTTCATTGCAATAAATAAAAAATAAAGGACACACACAATGAGTTAAGCTAGCCCTGACAACCTAGGTTACCATTGTTAGCGTCAGGCTACCTCGGCCCAAACCGAGACTGGCTGTTCAAAGCTCTATCATCTCCAAGGCACAAGAAAAAACACAATGCTTAGCTTCAGGTTTAATTGATCTAAGAAATGCAAATTTTCTTAAAAGGATACCTTTGACATACCACTCACTATGTGTTAAATTATCATTTTTCCGAATATCAGTCTCAAATATTAGAAGACTAAAAAAATCCTCTAGTTCTAAAGATTAGTTGGCAAATCCAACAAATTAGGAAGATGTACAAGTGAAAGTATATTCATATGACTCAAATTGCTACTTACCTTGACAGAAGGCCTGTTTAGAAGAACATCCAGCATTCCCCATTCTGCCTCTTGGGAAGCAACTTGTTCTACATTAAGAGAGCCAACACATGGTTTCCGTATTCTAGAACTTGAAGTAGGAGCTATCTTTTCATATGCTTTATTTGGTATGTGCCAAAATATAACCTCGGGTACACTGAAAATAAGTAAAAAATTTACACATTACTGTGACATACCACATGGAAAAAAACAGACAGAAAATTCATAAATCAATCAATATTTGCCTATTTCCTACATTCCTTCTGAATTGATAGCTTGTGCTTGCTGCTGAAACCAATCAGCCTGAGCATTAGATATAACTTCTGGATAGGATCCACCACCTGAATCAAGGAAATAGAGGAACACTATGGGCACTGTTGGATCTTTGGATGATGAGATTTGTAAAATATAGTTTGAAACACTAGGCCATAGCTCCTTTGGACCACCCATCGAATAAGATAACATGTTCTTCTCAGTCTCCATCTTCATCAATTCCACTCTTGTTGTTCCTCTAAAACTACACTCTTCTCCTGCCATCAATTGATCAAGCTTCAGCTGAAGTGCTTGAGGGAAAAAAGTTAAATTTTTTCTGCATATCCACCTCAGATTAACAAAATGTGAAACTTAAGCTAGAAAATCGATTAAAATCTAACATTAAGAAATTTGTAGGTGTGGCCACAAGGAAAAACATTAGGTAACAATTAGAATAAAGAGAGAATAATTACTGTCAAGTTTGATTGATAAGTCATGACAATCCATAGATACATGCAACAAACCTAAAATGAAAAATGCTATAACCCAAGAGAATACGTTGCAAAGGAGATTTTGTGGCAATTGTAGAAAGTTAGGTATAGTTTAGACTAACAACAAAATAATAAAAAAAAACACAGTATCATTTCCTTTGCTTGGAATACTTCACGTGCAAAGAACTATTTAGAAGGGTAAGAACAGCCCAATATCCGGATAAAGCAAGCTTATAGTGGTGCATACAACCCTTGTCATGTCACTAAAGGAAAGAAACAGCAAAACGAAAGGATTCTATCCTAATAAAAACAATATAACTTGTAAGTCTAAATAGATATGAAAAAAAAATGCTAAAATGCAACGGAGTTCAATTGAACAACTACAACTTTTCTACCCGAAGATGAAAATTTTATGGGTGGACAGGACACTTGTGGAATTCCAGCAGAAGAGAACCATTCAGATGGCCACTCAAATGGCGCATCATCATGGTTTCCAAACAACGTTGCCCAAGGTATTCCTCTGCTTCTAGTTGGAGAAATAGCTTGATCCCAGTACAAGCTTGCATTAGGAATTGGTAGGTTGTTTGCAGTAATGACATCTCCAAGGTAAATCACAAAGTCTGCAACAGAGTACTCGGATTTCTCAGGACAATTATTGAATAAAAAAAAAACCCGGCTGCTCTTTGCAGCATTTTCGCAAAAACCCCGCAGGAACCGCCCAAAAGGATTGAAAAGAACAGAGGATTAACTACCCGGATGCTCTTGATCGAGCACGTTGGACATGACCCTAGACGAGTTGACGTCCTGCACCGGCCCCCAATCGAGCCACGCCGACTCCCCATAATGCAGATCGGCGAAAAGCGCGATCTTGAACCGCGAATCGCCGGAGAACTGCAGGGCCGGCTTCCCACGCGGCTTCGCGATCACCGACGAGCTCTCGCCACCATGGCAACCGGCGGCGAAGGCGACGATGAGGAAGAAACAAGCGAAAAGCAGGGAACTGGAAGACCTCATCGCCCTGAGTCCAGGTCGAACGCTCGACGAAATGAAGGTGAAATGAAATGCGCCACATTATGCAACCCGACGCTCAAGACTACAATTTTTCAATAATAGGCAATTTAACCAAAAAAAAAAAAATGTTATATAGGATTTGGTCTCCTGATCATCCAAGGAATATTCCACGAATGAGGATAATAAGGTTGAGCATATTCTTACAAGATTACTCTTTAACATAAAATATTTTTGTATATTAGCGTTACCAAAAAATAATTTAAATTTAAATTTGAAATGACAGACCTATAAAAATTTGAGTGATGTAAGTTACGTTTAAAATGCAAATTGTCACAAAATACAGGGAACAAAAAATTAAAGAAAATTAAAACTCATTAATTCTATTAGATTTTAGCCTGATTTTACAAACTACTTTTGCTTCTCATTTAAATTATTTTCTAATATCCACGATCCAAATTATTTTTTATTTAAGAATTGAAGTAGAATTTCATTTTTTATTTAATTTGTGTGTGTTTTAGTCTTCATCCCAATCTATTTTTTTCCTAATGTCTTGTTTGAATTGAAACTAAAGAAAATTAATCAAAGCAAAAGGGTTCTTTTAATTGGGAAGAAAGTGAAAATAATTTATTTACATATTTTTTTAATGTGGGCCCTACTTAAATTGGGTTCTTGACCAAAACAATTAGTGGCCTAATCAGAGATAATTAAGCGTTTCATGGGCCCCATATATTTTTTTATTTTATTATTTTTCTTTTAATTTTTTAGATAAATTCAGGAGACAATGTTTGGATAAGAAGGATTTTTTTCCCAATATTTTTCAAAGAAAATTATAAAAATGATAAATATTTGTCTCTAATTGGACCATGAGCTAAGTCGCGAACTTCTACTAATCTTTATTTAATTAGAAGTTACTTTTTAAAAATAATAATAACTGGCTTCTGAATATTTTCAGTCTCAAAATTTAAAATAAACTTAAATTCACTTCCGAATAAATAAAATTACTTACTATTTTGCATTTATGTTCAACCATTAAAATAAATAATTTTGATTATTTTTTAAAAAAAGATTAAAAATAATGAGAAGTCAATTCTCCATGCTTCCGTTCAATTAAATAGCCTTTAAGCAAATATTTTTTTCTCATATATTATCTAATTCTCCAAACTATTCCATCCTTAGCATTTTACATTTGCATTGTTTTTGTATAACATTTCACATGTTAAAAATTGTGCAACAAACTACAAAATATTAAAATTGATTAAATAAATAACATTATGAAAAAAAAAATTCTTTTCAATAGTATAAGTGGAAAAAAACAGAAAAATATATAATTATTTTTAATAAAATTTTTGTAACAATTGAGATTTATTGCTAAAGTCTTCTTTTAAATAAAATTAAAATTGATGATCTCTCAGCTATGAGAGACTAACATAACTATCAAACTAATATTTAAAGCATTATTTTTTATGTAGTTGACTAATGTAATTTTTAGATTCACATTTTTCTCCACTTTGAACTTAATTTTTCTTTCAATTTCAAAAGTAATATTCAGATTTTTTTTTTCTTAAATAGAAAGATTTATTTTATTTTTATTTAAATTATTTATTTTGTTTTTATTTTCTGATATAAAAATAAGGGTTAATTATATATAACTCCTTAAAATCTTACAAAGTTAGATATTTCTCCTCAAAAATAAAAAAAATTATATATAACTCTTTGAAATATTGTCAAATTACATATTTCTCTTTGAAACTTGAAAAATTGCATATAACTCCTTGAAATTTTTTTTAAATTAAATATTTTTTCTTTCAAACTTAAAAATTAAATCTTTTTTGTATTACTAGATATATTGTAAAAATTTCATCATGTATATATTTATCATTAAAATAAAAAATATTTTGAAAAAATATATCATTTAATATCATTTAGACTAAAATAAAAAATGAATATATTCCTAATTTGGTTTGAGAAAATTTTTATAGTTATGTCATAATTGCAAAAATTCTTTCTTATTCAATTGAAAGATTTATCTCATATTAAATTTTAAGTTAAGATGTAAAATTACTATTTTTTTTCTTTGGCTGTTTTAAACTAGTTTTAGTCTAATCTTAAATTCTGAGATGTAAAATGATAAATTTGTCATGACCTAATTTTAACTCATTTCAGCTTAATCTTAAGTAAAACTATAACTCAATTTAGACCATATCTAAGACCCAATATAAACCAGATCTAGAATTAATTTTTATTTATATTCTCCATTACATTAATTAATATCTAATTGAGAGTATTTTTAATTTTTTATTTCACCTAAATGATGTCAAACAATATATATTTTCTAAATATTATTAATTATAATAATAAATTTATATCCAAAAATATTTTTTAATATATTGAGTAATCCAAGAAAAAATATAATTTTTTAAGTTTTGAGGAGAAATATGTAATTTAAAAAATTTTTAAAGGAGTTATATGCAATTTTTCTAGTTTCAAAGAGAAATATATAATTTAGCAAGATTTTAAGAAGTTATATATAATTTTTTAAGTTTAGAGGATAAATATGTAATTTAGTAAAATTTTAAAGAGTTATATACAATTAATCCTAAAAATAAAACAATTATATTATTTATTTATTTTTTTTATCACCCAAAATCTTTGTATTTGTAGGCATTTACTCTTAAAAAAAAATTTAAGTCCGATTTCGGGATCAGTTTTGACATCCAGATACATTTTAGTCATTTTGGTTGTGGTGAAATCATTCATGTTTCAGTTTTGGTTAAAATATTTTCTTTTTTGTTACATTTTTATTATAATTTAACTATATTTTGACTATACCTTGACTTCAAACTAAAAATATTATACAATTTTTAAAAAATCTTGAAAAAACAAAAATTTTTAAAGGATTTATAACTAATTTTACCATAATATTAAATAATATTTCAATTAATTTAAATTAATTTTGATAGTTAATTACTTGTATATTCAATTTTTCTTCATATTATTATGTAAAAATTAGATAGTAAATTGAATATTAATTTGTAAAATTTTAATAATTAAGAAAATATGTAACATAAGTAAATTTAGCTTATTATTTGGATCTGCTTTAAACACAAAAAATCTATTTTTCTTTGTAACCTATTTAAATTATTATAAAAATTAAAAAAATTAGAAAAAAAAAGAAAACTTAAAAAGATTTATGATAATTTTACATTAATATTATATCATATTTTAATTAACTTAAATTACATTTAATATCCATGAAATTAATTTTTTTATATCACTATATAAAAAATAGAAAGTAAGAAGAAAATAATGTGAAAAAATTTAATAACTAAAAAAAGTAACATAAATAAATTTGACTTATCATTAAAATCTATTTTAAACATACATAATCTATTAATCATAATATAATGCAATTATTCATCATCATCATTATCATTATCATTATCGTCATCATCAATTGAGTTCGGAATATCTGGGTATGAAATTACAAATTCAGTAAATGGATAATCAAGGCGAGCGTTTATAGCTAAACAAGCAAAAATAACCAATTTCAAGCGATCTTGTAATAGCGGTTCTGAAGTATAGCCAAATATTAAAGGTCTAAAATAAAAATAATAATCTTGTTGATTCACAACACATAGTAAAAGTGGTTCAATAATCTAAAAATAAATAAATAACGCATTGTATAAAATGTAAAGTTCAAAAATTATGATAGTACGAAATAAACCATAGAGCATTTAGATTTGAATTTTATAAAAACTACAATAATATCATATGCACATTAACTACATACATAATATCAAACATATTAATTTAACATAATAATGAAAACATCATATTATAGGTAGTATAAACCATGTATTATAATCACATATTATTTCAAGGAGAATTTTGAAGAGATTGGTGTTTTTCATTATAATCCTTATCGATATGAGAGAGTTGTAATATGTAATATTATTCAACTCATAAATCCTATATCAAATGTAGAATACATATTATCAAATGATGAGAATTCTTGTATTGACTGTTAACAGTCTTGATTAAAAGAAGAAGTTGAGTTATGATATTGGTTGTAGTATCTATAGCTCCTACTATCTGTCGGACCTTAACTATCATCTTGTCCACCATGTGGAGTACATTGATATTGTAGTTCATAACCATCATGTAAATTAGAGATAAAGAAAACTCATTTTCTTTATGATGTGAAAAAGATGAAAATGAGTCCTCATATTGTAGTTGTCGAAAATTGGCTCAATCAGCTATACCACAATTGCTGCTATTATTGCTATTAATAATATTATTTATTCTGCCAACTTCCTCTTCTGATTCTTCCTCTAAAATACAATGAATAGCTCCTTATGTTCGAGGATGATTTAAGACAAATTTTTTCTTTTTCAAATCCACTCTTTTACAAGATCTTCATCTTCAAGTATGATAGACAAATTAATTATCTCATTATTTGGTGATGTTCTCCTATATAAGTTTAAGGCTCTTAAACACATGTTATAATACAAAAAAAATAATAAGTTTTTCCAAATTTTTTAATTTAATTTTGTTTCTTGTATTCGTGTGAATCAATACAAAAGTTATTCAATTTCTCTCGCATTGTCAACTTGAAATAGTTTGATTTAAAATTTTAATTGCTATCTTTATAAAATAAAGTGTTATGCGCCGACCATAAATACTCCACCAAGCTACAATTTATCAAAAAATATTATAAAATGTTGGTATTATTTAAATTAGTAAATATGTATCATTCTTAAACATCAAATATAATAGGAGTATTACCTCCTAATAGCTACAATTATTTGTCGTATGCCAAAGTCCTTAATTTTATTTTTGAAATTGTCTACCTGTATAATGAATATATTCAAATTAAAAGCTTTATAAACTTTTAAAAAAATAAAAATGAATGATTTTGATTGTACCTTGTGCAACATCAATATACTAGTAATCATATTTGCCTTCATCCTCTCGATTATTTGATATAATGCTTCAATAATTGTATTACTATTATTGACATCATCAATATATTAAAATATTAGATGAAAAAAATATCCTATAATGTGATTAATTATTAAATATTTATTATGATTGCAATAAATTAAAGTATTATAGAATTACACTATACTTAATTACTAGCAACATGAATACCTATAAATAATATTTTGTCCTTACGATAGTCGATAATCTTCTCCTATTTACATAATTCATTCATTCTTGTATACCGCTTTATCTGCAATTTTGTTTGTTTTATTGCTTCATATAAAAATCTCATTTAAGAATGATCATTTGAGTCAATAATTTATAGTATCTTAACTAATAGACTAAAGATATTGATTATATTCTTAACTAATTCCCAAAATTACTTATTCAATACTTAATTATATAATTTTTCACAAATAACTTTCTATAAATGTGTCAACTTGAAATAATATTTGTCATATTCTTCATTAACAAATAATTTTTTCAGCGCTTGCTAATGGGTATACAAGAAATTCAAGGAGATAAATTGTGTAGCAAATTAAATAATATCTCGTTTGATAATCTCTCGACCCCATGTTTCTTTTCTCATCAATTTAACACACAAAACATGGTTATAATAAATGACGATAACTTCCGACCTTTCTGAATAACTTTCTTGATATCATGATCTTTACTCATATCATTCAATATTAAGTCAATAGAGTACATTGCATAACGTGTCCAAAAAAGATGTTTCTTCTTTACATTAACTTCTTCCTAATATATATTAAAGGAATTATATTGTTAGTTATGACTTGTACCACTCTTGATTCACTAATCTTCTCAATGATGTTGTTAATCAAATATTCAAGAATTTGCTACTCTTTGAACCCTTGATGTATCAATTGACTTTAAGAAAACTATCTCTTCAAAATAATATATTAAAAAATTTATCAAATATTTATTATTTTTGTATCTTCCATTCATCACATATCAAAGTACAGTCAAATTTATTCCAATATTTATGAAAAATTTTCACAAAGGTAAACATCTCTTCGATCTCAAGATTCAAATAATTTTTAGAAATCTCATAGGCACTTGGGGGAAGAATACTTGAATCAGCCTCTTGAGTGACATATATTATCTCATGATAGTATTGCCATTTGTTAAATGAATTAGAATATAGTTGTAGGAAAAGAATTTGGAAACTGTCATATCCAACCATTGTTTTACTTTCCAAAATCACTTAATATTATCCTCAAATTTAGTTGAGTATCATCTCTTGGCTTCAATAAAAATGGATCAATTGGAAAAATATTAATAGATCTGATGTCCAAAAAATAAAAATCCCCTCTAACTTCCAAAGGAGTGCTTGCTGTGTACATTATCTTCTAAGACTAATAGAACAATAATCATAAAAAGTAAATGAATCTCTACCAGGTTACTCACAAACTATCTCAAAAGAGTCTACGCAATCTTAAGTTTTCTCGTATAATCTTTGGCTCTCATGAATAACTTTTTGAATTTCATTATCCTCTTCTTTATCATCAGAAACTTGTTTGGGATCTGGATTACAACTCCTTATAATTTTTTTCCAAATCACAATTTTTTTGCTTTATCCCTTTTTCTTTGTTATCTACCTCTGTGTAATATTATCTAAAATATTTGTCTTACTTCATTAGAAACCTTCTCACAAGTTCGAACTGTGCCAATTACTTCTCCCAAATACTCTTTTAATCTTGTGACTCTAGAACTAAGTACACAATCACATTATTTGAAATAAAATTTTTGAAAATTCGCATCGACTAATTCATAGTATTGTTATACGATATCGTCATCACGAGTAGATCGTTACATATATTGCGTGGGAGTGATCTATAATCAATTATATAGACAACTTATTATAACAATAATATGATAATGCATACAGAAACATCATAAAGAAAGCATCAAACTCTAATATTAGAAAAAGAACCATGAAAATAACTCAATTTAATCTCATATTACATAAAAAGACTCAAAAATCAGTGTATGGCAAATACATTGGATATATTTAGAAACTTATAATGAAAATTTAAATTATTTGGCTGGAGCATATCACGAGTGAATTAAATGTGCCATTTAATTGTCTTTTGGTCAATATTTTTATTTTTAATTGTCATTAACTTATTTTCTTTTGGACAAATTTAGGTAATTTATTTTCTCATTTGGTAATAAAAACTATTTTCCAATCGGTTTTGGGCAATAATAGTGAATCTGCCATTTCGCTCTACAAGGCTAATAGAGACGACGATGTTACTCTGAAGATTCTTTTACTACAGGATATGCCACTCTAATCTCCATACCATTAACAATGAATGGGAAAATACCCGATATCCAATCATCACATACATCATCCACAATGTGATTTATTTTGATTTCTAAAATGCATAAGGTTTGTTATTTTCAAAACCAAAGAGATAACAAGAATGCTACTTGACATAATTTATTATTTATTATTAATCATAGTAGCACTAGTGGTATATTGATTATGCTATTAATCAAATGTTCACAGGATTTGTTTTCCACCAATGCAATCTTACTATATACATAATCTCCATTATTGTAATCATCATACATACCAACTCTATATTCACTACACTAGCACAAACATTGTCAACTAGTATTAGTGCAGATTATCTTTTGGTAAAATGTGTTCTAGAATTTGAACCTACAATGACCCGAAGAATTTAGAGTTTAGGATTTAGGGTTTAGGGTTTAGGGTTTATTCAGCATATTTGTAATATACAATTACAAATTATTTATGTCCATTATAATCAAATTTGTTTGTTTCTTTGCTTGCAGATTTAAGATTGTTGGAGTTGTAACTGAGATGGGTAAGAATGTAACCAAAATTAAAATAGAGGACAAAGTAGGGGTGGGATGCATGGTTGGTTCTTGCCACTCTTGTGATAGTTGCAGAGTGGGCTCTGAGAACTACTGCCCCAAAATCAAATTTACCTACAATTCTATTTTCTTTGATGGGACAAATGACCTATGGAGGATACTCTTAAATGATTATGGTTAACCTTTCAAGCAAGAAGTTGATCCAGGAGCATCCCCTTGTGCTCTTGAACACCTTCCAGCTGTTAGCTTAATGAATCCATGAGTAGGAGGCCAAAGTAGATACAAATCTAAATTATCACTATTAACTTAGTCATCTATTTTACAATTACTTTTAGTGTAATACAACAAAAAAGAATAATAATAACAGTAGAACAACACCAACAACAACATAATAATAAAATAATAACAATAATAGAATAATAATAACAGTAATAAAAAAATAACACCAAGTGTAATAGCAATAATAACAGAAAAAATAGTAGTAATAGAAGAATAACAATAACACAATGGTTTAAAGAAAAATACATCAATATTTCAAAGAAAAAGTCCCAAGCACAAAAATTTAAAAAATACTAACTTCATATAATTGACTCGAGATAATGTCAAATTCTTCCATCACCAAATTTAGACACCTCAAATGTCAAAAAAAAATACAACAAAAATTCACATATGGACCAAAATATTATCTTGCTTGTTTATTTCATAAATTTCAAAAATATAAATCTAAATAATGACCGAAATATTTTAACTCTGATAAACCCGAAATATTTTGACTCATTTTTAAAATCTTACTAAAAAAGAGTTTTATTTAGAGATTTGTCCACTACTTCGTGGGGTTTTATGCTTCCCTGAAAGCCTTCTCCCCGTCTGACTATCCCGCAATGGCGGACGAAGCCCCGGTACCTCCGGCTCCGATCCCAATCCCTCCCCCCATCGCCCCCATCCCTCCGCCCCCAGCTGCAGTCCTCCGCTCGCGCGCCGCTGCCGCAGCTCGCCCGGACTCCGACAGCGAGGGTTCCGCCCCGCCACCCCCCTCCGCCGGAGACTATGAGATCTCCGAGGAGAGCCGCCTCGCCCGCGAGCGCCAGGAGAAGGCCGTCCAAGAACTCCTTCTCAAGCGCCGAGCCTACGCCATGGCCGTTCCCACCAACGACTCCGCCGTCCGCGCCCGCCTCCGCCGCCTCGGGGAACCAGTCACGCTCTTCGGCGAGCGTGAGATGGAGCGCCGAGACCGCCTCCGCTCCATCATGGTCCGGCTTGAAGCCGAGGGCCAGCTTGACCGCCTCCTCCGCGCCCACGAGGACGAGCAGGCCCCGGCGGCGGCGGCTGTAGAGGAAGAGGAGGTGCCCCAGGAGTACCCGTTCTATACGGAAGGAACGCAGGAGCTACTAGAGGCTAGGGTTGTGATTGCGAAAGACTCGGTTGCTAGGGCTGCGAAGAGGATCGAGAGGGCGAGGAGGAGGAGGGACGATCCGGATGAGGATGTGGGGGCGGAGAAGGAGTATGTGTTGAAGCAGGCAGCGGGGTTCATGCTTGAGTGCAGCGAGATTGGGGATGATCGGCCGCTCTCTGGATGCTCCTTCTCCCACGATGGATCTCTGCTTGCTACCAGGTACGCAGTTCTCCTCATGTGATCTCATTGATCGAAGTTTTCTTTTCAATTTTGCTACTAGAAGTAAGTAAAATTCTTCCTGGTGAAACGAACGAAATTCCTGTGGCTTCTAATTATGTGGTGTTGTGAATTGAATGAAATCTAATTGTGGTGATAATTCGTATGCAAACAGGGTTGACGCTTACCTAGTCTGGTGTCAATGGTTTTTTTCCTCTTTGGAGCTTTTCAGTGGCTTGAAACATGAAGCTTATTGCTTTGATTTTCCCTCAGACTGCTGAGGTCTTCATTCGGACCAACAACTAAATTTAGCTACTTTTGCGGAGAAGGAATGATGTTATGGACCCTAAATTTCTTGAATGGAAAAAATCGAACACATTGAAAATGATTGGAGAAAAAAGAATGTGAAGTACAAGAGGTGCTGTCTTTCTAGCTTATCACTGAACGGCTTACCCTTCTGGCCTAATTTCTGGGCCTAGTGGAGTGTTTATATTGTATCATGAGTAAATTGCCCATTGTCTTTTCATACACACATCCATCTGCTCAAGGAAAATTTTTGTATACAATAGTTTATTTCTCAAAAAGGAGAGTTCAGAATTCCAGTGAAGCAGAAAATGATTTTGATTCTATGATAGTTATTCTGCTGCATTACTGATCCACTACTGGATTCTAGACATTAAGTTTTGAATTCTATTTATACCACATGTTTAGCTGTTTGATTGACAAACTGAGCTACACAGTCTAAACTACATTAAAGCATGTGTAGCCAGTGTGATAAATCCATATGCTATGTTAATTCTCTGTGCTTCAGCATCGATAGGTCTAGTTTTTGCCACCTTTTGCTTTGATTGTATGGCTTACTAAATTTTGGAAAGTTTCTGGGCTTGAAATTAACTGAAACAAAATAGATGTTTGCTGCATTTGGAGCCCGTGGGGATGTGAGAACTAAGGATTATGCTTACATTGCAATGCAGACATTTAAAAAGCCAATATTGATTGGTCATCATGACCTATCATATGCTATTGTTTCTTAATTAGACTGTCTCAATATTTTTTTTTGTTTTACTCACATTTATCTATTTCCTTATTTGCTTTAAGGAGGTTGTTTTGGTCTAAGATCATTTGAAATATGGAGTTCTTGTTTCAGTTAGGCATTCATTTTGGAACTTTTAATAGAAAATTGGAGTTTGGTTTGGTTTTAAGTCATATTTTTTGGGTTAGTATTGGAGAAATCCTTGACCGGTAGTAGGTAAACAACAATTCAGCTGTTCTCTTTATTAGAGCTATGTTTGAAAAATGGGCTATCCAAATCCCAAAACTATATACCAAACAGAAATAGGATAAGTTTTATGATAGGCTTGTATATTTAGCCTGCTAATGCTTCATTCCATATTCAATACAATTAATTCACTTGTTCTGAAAACTGTTATTTTCCTAGTCCAAATAAAACTTGTGTGAAGCCTTCATGAGTGGAGTAGGATAATTGTGTCTTATTAATTTCTGTCCCATTAGTAGACTAGGAGTCTTAATATTTGGTTTGATTTCATATTCTTAACATTTGGCTGTTTTGTATCAAAAAGTATTATAAGTTATTTGATTGTATTTTTTTTAGAGAAGCTATGGTTTGTCATTCATTGCAGAATTGCAAATAGAGTTGTCTAATTCCAGAGACTTCATAATATGTCTAACTTCTGTGAATCATGACAAGTCTTGGTTTTGTACTCGCTAATTATCATTAGAACTGATATTGACCTGATTATTACTGGTTATGAAAGTATAAATTTTGCCTGAGGTTTGCTTTAAATCTTTAACATTACTTCATGGCTGTTTCTCTCAAAAATAATGCCTAATTTTGAACCCTTCCATGTCTTAATCTTACCTAGTTCTTGGAGTGGGGTTGTGAAAATATGGAGCATGCCTCATGTGTCAAAGATTGCCACCTTGAAAGGCCACACAGAGCGTGCAACTGATGTGGCATTTTCTCCTGTAGAAGACCGTTTAGTGACTGCATCCGCTGATAGAACTGCAAAACTGTGGAGCGTAGATGGATCCCTTTTGACATCATTCAATGGCCATCTGGATCGGCTTGCACGTGTTGCATTCCATCCATCAGGGAAGTACCTAGGAACTGCTAGTTTTGATAAAACTTGGAGACTGTGGGACATTGGTACTGGCACAGAATTGCTTCTTCAGGAGGGTCACAGCAGAAGTGTCTATGGGATCTCCTTCCACCCTGATGGATCATTGGCTGCATCATGTGGGCTTGATGCACTTGCTCGTGTTTGGGATATTCGAACTGGAAGAAGCATTCTTGCATTTGAAGGTCATGTCAAGCCAGTAAGTAGAATGTTTGAGCAGCATCCTTTTCCACATATTTCTAGTTTTTGTTGGAATTTATTGTCTATTTATCATGTCACTTGAGAAGTCCCTGAACTTCAACTTGTTCCAAACTTCACTGAACCCTATACTTGATTTCTAGGTTCTTGCCGCCAGCTTTTCTCCTGATGGCTATCATTTAGCCACTGGAAGTGAAGATAATACATGCCGTATTTGGAACTTGAGGAAGAGGAAGTGTGAGTTTATTATACCAGCTCATTCGCACCTTATTTCACAAGTGAAGTTTGAACCTCAAGAAGGATACTTCCTTGCAACTGCTTCATATGATACAAAAGCAATGGTATGTTATGTGTATATTTTCATCTGCACTTTAAATTTGCAAGGCAGATGAGTGACATTGTAAGACATCTACCAATTTCCATCCACATCTGTTTGACCATGTGGCCCTCATTATCAGGTCTGGTCAGCTGGAGATGTGAAGCCTATTAAAACTCTGGCTGGACATGAGGCAAAAGTCACTGGATTGGATATCACATCAGGTTGGGTATATGCTCGTCAGTTTCCTGCGTTTTTTTCATTGAAGACTGAAGTGCAAGTGATATGTTGTTTCTGTAATACAGATGGGCAGCAGATAGTAACTGCCTCACATGATCGCACAATCAAGCTATGGTCCAGCAAAAGCAATGGGAAGGAAAACACTATGGACATTGATTAAGTTTTTGATTAGGAGTCCACATGTCTCCTCTGTTCCTATGTGATTCACATGCTTCAATGGTGGATATCAGTGCCTCTTTGATTGATCTTTTCTCAGCCCCCTCTTGGTACCTGGCTCATTTTTGTACCAAGAGCTGTTCAGGTATGAGGTCTTTCACCAAAGTAAATTCCATTTTTCATAGTGATTTGTAATGCTTTCCCTGCCCCTTTTCTGATTTTTGTTGGGACTCAGGCTTCCAAGACACCCAAAAATGCGAAGAAGTACCAATGATTTACTTATATGCCGATGCCACATGACTCCTACTGAAGTCTATTTCTTCCAGCTCTTATTGGCTGATGCGCTTTTGACCTTGTGTCAGGATGATTAGAACCAAGTCATTGAGTTTTTGTTGTCAAAAAGTTTATGAATTCGATTATGTTGTGGATTACCTTAGCCAAAACTCTGCTCACTAAATTGGATGCTTTAATAATTCAGGACCATCAAAGAACATCTCAGATTCTATATTACCGCTCAAATTTTGAGTTTCGCATTCACAAATTAGAAAACTTGGATGTCCAAGTTCCTGTGGAGTATTATGCTGGCTAAATGTTAATGTTGTTTACAGTGACTCTATGAATTGGATTGAGATGGCTCTGTTTTACATGTTTTGTGTTGTTTATTGTTTTTTGAAAATCTTTTTTACTGATTTTAGTGAAATGTCTGGTCCTGTGGATCTTATGGTTAATCAGCAATTGAGATGGTGGACTTAAGCCTAATTTTTTTTATGGTATGTTCCATTTCTCCACATGGAATGTTTTCTAGAGTTATTTGATGTAACAAAGTGGTTTGTTCATATCAACACCCTGATACGAAAAGCTGCTCTCTCCCAGCATTATGTGACAATGATCTTTGTGGATGATGCTTATGAAGCAATGCATCAAAAAGATTAAAGGGGAAACTAATTTTTCTTATTGCTCACAAATACTTTTCAGATCAGTTGGTACCTCCCATTTGTTTGGAACAAGATTTTTCTTGGAATGCAAAGGTGTTTTAGGGGGGCATTTGTTCATGTTTCTTGTGGAAGGCAGGGGGGGGCTTCCAAAAACCAGTACTTCATTTTCCACCCTGAAAAAGCTGGCTTGCGTGACCTGCTCAGCCTTCGGTTCTCCAAGCTGGCTTGCAGACTATGACTTTGTTGACACCAACTACACTAACCTTCCTTCCATGACAATTGCCACAATACTAGTAGTTTTAGGGGTCGTTTGGAATGAGGTCAGGGCTAGACCGATTCCGTCTTGACCAAATTATATTTCAAACACCAAATTTTTGACCGTACTAACATTATTTAATTTATTTAAATAATAATAATATTTTAATTAAAATGCCCTTATTTGATCTGAACCGTCGGATCTCGATCCAACAGCTCAGATCTGAACCGTCCGAACTCCCCCCCCCTCCCTCACGCCGCCGCCGCCCAACACGCTGAACTCCGCCGCGCGAGCTCCACCGGCGAGCTCCGCGCTCGAGCTCGGTCGCCGAACTCCGCGCACGAGCTCGGCCGGCGAGCTCTGCGCTCGAGCTCCGCCGGTGAACTCTGTGCACGAGCTCCGCGCCCAAGCTGTCCGCACAGCTCAGTCGGCGAGCTCCGCGCTTAAGCTTTGCCGGCGAACTCCGCACCCAAGCTGCCCGCGCGAGCCCGGGCGGCCAGCTCCGAGCGCAAGCTCGGGCGACTAGCTCCGCGCTCGAGCTCGGCCGGCGACGTCGTTTACACGCGAAGAATATAAACAGTGCTGTGTGCACAGTTGGCGACACCGGAAGACATTTTTGTCTACAAAAAATTTTAACCGTCTGTTAGCTAGATCAGTAACCAAACAGGATTTACTTGATCGCATTAACATTTTACACTTTACCCCTCCCTTTAACTTTGACCTTAACCTTGACCCCGTTCCAAACGAGCTCTTATAGTCTTGATCATCTCCATCAGTTGCTCATTGACGGTGGAATCATCCAGGCTGTTTGAGAACGAGCTCAACTACTTGCTGAACTGTCTACATCAATGGTGGTCTTGTCAGGCTCATTTGGTGTGCCATCACTGGTCTTCTTCATTTCTATCTTCTTTCATATCACTAGCTGATGCATCTATCTTTAATATCTACCTTTTGAGAGTTATTTTTTGATAGCATCTTCCTAAATAGTAGCTTAATTTATTGCAAATTATTGAAACACTAGTTTTTGGGGATTCTAATAAGAAATGCAACCATATTGTTATCATACTTCATGAAATTTATCTCAAATGATCTGAAATGGGACAATAATTAATAGAGTTGGGGTAAATACTGAAAAGCCATAGAGTTATACATAATATTCGACAATTTTTAGAATTCGTCAAAAATTTTGCATAGATTGATGATGATAATGTACTTCACCTTGTTTCTGAATGTGTAGGTTCTATTGTGCAATCTGATCCAAGTTCTGCTGATTACAATTCAACCAAGAGCTTTTTCTTCTGTGAAACTGATCACGGGAAGCTTTTTTGCATTGCCATCAAACTATATGCAGCTACTAGATGATCCACAAACAGGAATTAGACATCACGACTCTTCAGTAAGCAAGCTTGCCATATTAGCTTCAACTTTGGCTTATGAGAATGAAGCAAGGGTCGAAGACACAGTTAATAACCAATGGAAGGTATCACTTTGCACAAAAATAGACTCAAAACAAGATTAACATAGAACAATAAGTTATTCTATTATTCAATTAAAAAAACTCCATTCCATTTGAATTGTTCAATTGAGAGAAACATCTTATCAGAACGGAATAACCGCACATATCCTGTACATATAATAGCAAAACTATATATTAATACCTTTCTTACGATAAATAACCACTTCTCTTTATAGTCAATGAATTGACAATTTTCTTGTCTCTTTCAGCAGCTCATTATTCTTCTTGCCCATTCAAACCTTCTTCCCATTTTATTGGATCCCTAGGTTCACCTTCATTATCAATTCATCATCATCTTCTGCTAATTAAATGACCTTCACCAAATAAAGTTCAAATTTATCCAATATATAAAGGAAGGGGCATTGCGAAGAAAATAGAATAAACATTTGATACTCCTTGGAAATACATTCCCAAAAATTAAGCTAAATATTGATTAGACTCAAATGTAGATCTCTGAGTGTCAACCTTCTATGATCGTTCTGATGCTTGAAGTCATTTATGAACTAGGCATAAGCTTCCTTAATCTGCTTGAAGTCATTTATGAACTAGGCATAAGCTTCTTTACTCTGTATCAACTAATTAATATTCCATGTAACTAATCTTCAGGAGAAACTTTGTTTAGAGAAATTCAGAACTATAGCGTCACTAAATTCAAAAAACAGGTGTTTGTTTATATCAGTTTTAATCTTTGGTGACATACTCAATGCAGATGAACTTTGTGGAGTTCTTCCAGTGCTGGAATGGTAAGTATCTCATACTTTATTACTAAAGTAACATAACGCATCTGATGCAAGGGCAATGGGTCTTTCAGTGTTCAACAAGGTGTATGCAACCCAAGCATTAAGCTTCTCTGACAGGCCTGTCAATGCTCAACTCATTGTCGTGGCATTTCAGGGCACTGACAGCTGTGACAACTGGAAAACCAACATTGACTTGGGTTGGATCTCCATGGAGGCCATGGGAGCTGTCCATGTAGGGTTCATGAAAGTCCTTGGCCTTCAGAATGAGGGCTTTGCCAAAGGATTTGAGGCCTTAGCATATTACTCTATAATGCAAGAGCTCAATAAAAATTCTTACAACAGGGCACAGTTTGGGTGGTGCACTTGCAATTCTGTACCCTTCTTTGCTGGTCATGCATGATCAAGAAGCCATTCTGAGTAGAATAAGTGGGGTTCCTACCTTTGGTCAGCCTAGGGTTGGAGATGCCAAATTTGGAGATTTCACGGCCTCTGTCTTGGGAGAGAAGTACTCGAGAATGGTTTATAGATTTGACATTGTTCCAAGGATTCCATGGGAAATCCCCTTCAATGCGTACTTAGGGCACTTTGGAACTGTATTAGCTACAAGAACTGGTTTTGTAGCAAGGTATGCCATGATCCTCAACAATTCTGCACAGCACAACAGGCTTGAGAAAGAACCTAAAACATTTTTAATACATAATCAACAACAAATACACAAACAATATAAAGCTGCAAACAGAAGCGAAATACAGACCATTGGATGATCAGTCTCCCCTCTCGGCTTCTCTCTTTGGCCGGTTCCGGGTGCGCGGCTTCACCAAGGCTCCCTCTTTCTCCTCTTCCTCCCCCTCCTCTTCTTCTCCTTCTTCCGCTAGCGCCTCATCCATGGCAAGCTTTACAGAAAAGCAACCATCTTCATTGAGGCATTTCATCAAACATCTTACGCGCACAAACGCATACGCAAAATTCACCGTTACACTTTACCTCCTGAAGGAACTTTTCGTCGAGGTCATCGGCGACGCGGATGAGACGAGGACGGTGCCGATGAGGAGGGAGAGGGGGAGCAGGAAGACGAGGAGGAGGGTGGAGGTGGTCGGGGGTCCGGCGGGCGGGACCACCGGTGAGCCGCGGCGATGCAGCGGTGTCGTGGGTGCAGCAAAAGCGTTGCGAGAGGGAATGGCAGGTGAGCAATGGGGCAAGTGCGTGCCGCCGCGAGCGGTGCAGTGACTGGGGCGCGAGGATGCGGCGATGAGGAAGGAGAAGGCGGTTGGTTAGGCTCGTTGCCGGCATTTTGCAGCTTAGGACAGGAGCTGATTAGTCGAGGATTAGTTTATTGGTGGATGCCTTGGGATCAGTGAATCATTGATCTGATTTAGATGTTAGCATATATCCCCCTGCAAAATTAGCATATATCCCCCTGCAAAATTAGCATACATCTAAATACATCCAATTGATCCCAAGGCATTCACCTGCAAAATTAGCATATATCAATTTAAATCAGCATTAGCATATATCCCCCTGCAAAATTAGCATATATCAGCATTAGCAGTGAATACATCAATTTTAACCCTGGACATTAGCATATATCCCCCTGCAAAATTATACATCAAAGCAGGTTTTTTGCTATAGCTATTTGAAAAATATTCATCCTGTTAGCATGACTGCATTAAATGTCTAACTGGGAAAGAAGGGAAAAAGCTGGCAGATTTGTATTCTTCAGAATCAGCATCGAAGGCAAAAAACTATTGTGGTAAAAGGATTTGTTAAATCATTACATTAAAGTATTACAAGGCCTCGCTTAATTACTGGTACATAAAAATTTTGACAATCACTGAAAAAAATGAAATTAGGCTTCCAAACCCACATAAAGCTTGGTTAATGCGTCCACAACTGCAATGCACAAGCAAAAATGGGATTTTCCTTTTCCTTCTTTCACTCAACAGTATTCAAAATACATGAAACATCATTCGACTGTGCTCTTCTTTTTAGCTTTCCGTCTTGATATGTGCTTGCTGCCCCTCTGCGGTTTTTGCTCTCTGCCTCTCTTTAATGGTTTCTTCTTCACAAGCAGCTTAGGATTCTTCTGAATGTTGCTGATCTGCCATGGGACCTGATCCATTCCAATGTCTTCATCATCGCGAGAGACTTAGCTGGTGGTTACTTTGATTGTCATATATCACTTGTTTCATATGTTCTTGTCTCTAGTGAATCAAAACACACAACCAGTCAGGTCCTTTTGGTGCAAGATACTACACAATAACAATTTTGTCCTAAAACTGGGTTTGGATTTGATTATTATTTGTTCGTTTTGCTTTAGGGTAACATACCAGAAAATGATGCAGTTAGATCAGCTCCGTCCTCTGCCCCATCACGACCAAGTTCGTCAGGTTCTGGATTTTCAGATGTATTTCCACCATACAAAGCCATTTCTCTTTCTAGCTTCCTCTGCAACCGGAAGCATTGAATGTTAGATACGCTAAAAATGCTAAAGACCAAAAAAATTAATATTGCAGGGAGTGAATCAATCAGCGCAAAATCTAGGTACATAACAACTCTAACAAACTTTCAAAATTAGTAATATAGAACCAATTTATAAATCAGGTAGTTCTACCCCATGCTGCTGAAGCAGCAGCTATTAAAACCAACCAAGAAAGCTTAACATGGAAACAAGCATCCTAAAAGTTCTTCAAGCACAACTCAGTTTCACCCTATTATTACCGAAAGATGCGTACTTAAAGAACATCAGCCCCTGGAGAATAATATTCATAATTTCTGCATTCCTCTGATTGTATCCGATTGAACCAACATGCTCATTACTATAATAAGAAAAAAATAATTGGTAGACATCTTAATGAAAAAACCCTCTACTGTTTCTTCCACAAATTTGAGCAATAATATAATGCAGAAGTTACATAAGCTATAAGAGATTAATTTCATCTTAAAGTAGTGCAAATGCAACATCCAGCAGCAAAACCCATACGCCCTTGTGGGAGTTGAACTTAATCTATTTGAAAGAAACGATGATATAGCATATAGCGTGCAGAAGGATATACCTTCTTACAAGCCTGAATTCTCTTCAGCCTTTCTTTTTCTTGCAACTGCCGCTGTGCCACTTTTCTTCATTTATTCTTTCTCTTATGGAAGCCAGTCACGAAGTCCCTATGATATATGACGTACAAAATGTTTCTCTTCAGTGCAATAGTAGAGGACAGTCTCCAATAAAGAAAAGGATAAGAAATGTGCAAGAGAAAAATCAATACGATGAATAGAGACTGGCAAAAAGAGACGAACAAACTAAATCAAATTTGATCAAATGGAAGCTACTAAATCAGAGAATTATTCAAAAAAGAGCACATAATTTTCAAACTTGTTGCAGCCCTGACAGGGGTTAGGATGGCTACATGTTCTTGGCTTTTGATGATGCAAGACAGTTAGAACAAACAAGTAAAGACAAACATTTCTGTGCACTTATAGTAAATCTCTAGTGGAAACAACAGATATCATCTGCCAACCTGTGTTGGTGTATTTATATCCTAGAGTTAGACCTGACATTCTAACAAACCAGCTTAGCATGTATGGACTGTAATATACTTAGTTGGATAAGGTTCTGAGCGAGTTTTATTAAATCTAGTTTGATTCACCTTACAGACAAGTGATCATATCATAATGTGTAGCATCCAGGTTAAGCGGTTGACTGCTTGTACCTTTGCATTCAAGTGCCCTTAAGATATTAAATGAGTCTTAGTGATTAACAATTATGTAGATAACAACTCTGGAAGAAAAAGAACCAGCTGCATTATCATCAAGCTTTAAGCAACTTTGCAGCATTTCCTCTCACTTTGAGACAATTGTCTTCAATTTTGCCCTCATATCTAGACTCCTCTGCATAGAATGTTTTTCCTACTATGCTCCTAAGCTTTCTAAGCTGCTATACAATAGGAAAAAGTTAAACATAAAGGTGCCTTTGTTTTATATTGGTCATGCAACGCTCTCACACACATAAAAATGGCTTCTTCATATACAATTTTTTTCCACCATATGCTCTCTCAAAATAAAAATAATATTACAAATAGTTGTTAGTTTCTATTTTACCATCTGTTTCAAATTTCCTTGTACATCATTTATCTTCTAAAACTAAAATAAAATATCCACCATCAAGTACCTCAAAAATATAATCTTGAACATAAGTATCAACAACAAATCACCATATATTATGTTACAATCCTCTTAAACATAATTCTTGTGTGCTCCAGTTTTCTTTGTCCAACATTTAGCCTCGTGAAATATGGAAAATGTCTCCAATCACCAACCTTGGAGATCAGTTATTAGGAAAACCTTTTCCAGTATTCTCCAATTGCCTACCTGAAATCCCTGTCCATGCAATTTTTTCCTAACATAAATTTGCATTGTGAAGTCAATATTTATGTATAAAACAGTTTAGGAGCACTCTGTATGGAAGATCATTACCAGTATTAGAGCTGACATATTGATAAATATTCTTACAGATTACTGCTTATACAATAAATCATGTCATACGAAGTTGCTCCATTTCCAACCACTGAACAGCTTATATATAGTCCGATCGAGGCATGGTGGGCAGCATTCCACTTGACATGATGAACAAGAACACTAGAAAATAAAAGATATTAGCACATTTTTATGCTAGCAATGCAATGCATGACTAGAAGATGGGCTTTGCAGGTCTTGCCTAGCTGATCTGAGGCTGCAAGATCATCATGCTTTTCTCACAATTTTCAACTAGAAGGCACTGTTTGATTCGGGATCAGAATCAAGATTAAGATCAGAATTAAAATTAGTGAACCACTTTTTATAAATTAATATCTTTTTATCAAAATTAATGCTTCAATAATTTAAAGTTCGAAAAACTATTTAATTTTTTATAATAATTTAAATTAATAATAATGTAAAATAAATAATATTAATTTTATAAAAAAAATAATTCTAAAAAAAGATAGTCGAGGCTGATCCCAAACCAAATGGGGCCTAAAGTGAATTCTACTGACTCCAACTTTGAGCATGCTTTTCCCAAAAATCCTTCTCTTACTCCCGCTATTACTGTTTAAATATATCCTCACTATTCAAGACAACAGACTGACAGAGGAAAAATGGGCAACTACCCTTTTTCACTTTACAGTTCCATCAACTTAATAATGGGGATGCAAACATGGGATTTGAATCAAAAGTAATGAGCTTCCCTTGCAGATTGTAATATTTTGACAACATTGTCACTAGCAAGCTATGACCAAGACCTAGTTTATATGGTCATTTCTTCCCTAGAATTTGGCTCCATAGCTGAAATGCAAGAACACAAATTACAACTTCACAGCAACTCCGTCAGATTCAGGCACCTGTACAAAATTAAACCCAAGCAGATATATGTAAACCTCAAACCAGCTAACGGGAATCAATGCACAAAGTAGGGTATACCATATGCAGAACACAACTAGTGATACTACATCTTGCCCAAAAACATCATCACTCACTAGTTGTGATGTTATTCATCTTGTTGCAGTGAATTCTGAGATAAAGTTCATACATAGAAAATATGGTGCCCAGCTGAATGGTAATTGCTAGAACACCATACTCTAATCATGAAACCTAAGTACCTATCCAATATTTGTCTACATCGCCAACAGTTCTAGAGTCAAACAACAAAAGCTGCAATCTTTTCAACATCTGAACCAATCCGCAAAGTGATGAACAACAAGACACACAGGAAGAACATAGGAATCAGAAAAATAGTGATGCAAAATAGAAAAATTGAAGTTAAAGAATGAAAAGAATAGGGGAGAAGAAGAGAAGAGGGGAGTGCCTGAGGTTCTTTTCGTCGAAGGAGACGGAGAGGGCCTTGTTGCGAAGAGCCCTCTTCTTGATGTGTTTCCGAAGCATCGTCGCCGGCACCTCCCCAACCACCACGCCGCAGTCCACATCCTCCGAATCCGACATGTTCCTCCGTCGAGCAGCGCTGCGTCATTCCGTCACGCCGCCGCCCCACCCCTCTCCATCGCTAGTTCAGATCATCGTCAGACATGTCAGGATCGCCAAACTCCGAAGCGAAATCATAAAAAATGTGAGGATCAGCACGTGTCACGTCCGCGTCGTTGCAATTCGACAGCGAGAGTGCTCCCTGAAGACCAGTCACATTGGTTGCTTGTTGATCAAATGGCAGTGACATTGCCAGTTCGTTCCGGAGCTCGGATCAAATAAAGTTGCTTCTTGATCAATCTTCCATCCTGATATTAATAGCTCATTCGTCTATGCCGTGGCAAGCAGCTCCGGCGAACAACATAGATGCTGTCGGGCATAACTAGCATTACCAACAGCATTGTCAGTGGTGTTAATCAGATCATCAATGGCATAATCATCAGTACGAAAATTTGTTCCATGCTGAATTTCTGACACTAAGACAGTTGTTGTTCTCTGTTGATCGGTGCACATTGTTGGGAAGGCAACACCACCGCCATCAGCATGCAAGAACGAGTCTTCTTGAAGACCAGCAGTCGGCACTAGGAATGCAGCATCTGCCGTAGCGGTTTGACGTTGATCAGAATCCAAAGACATGGCTGCCAAAATCATCCTGCGCGCCTTCTCAAGCCTAGGGCTCCGGCGAATCGTGCAGACGACCTAGAAACATCTATTCTTGCCAAATGCTGGAGGAGCCCTCGTCGCAGCAGCAAAACCCATGCATGACCAAGCCGGTGCTCGCTTTCTTGCCGCGGACCTGAAACTCCAAGCTCTTCTTAAAACTGATCACCTTCTTTTGTATGCAACAACTTTCGAGTTGAATAAATAACCAAATTGTTTATGGAAATTGGTTTCCTGGACAAAAACTTAAATCATCAAGAAGTCTAGAGTAATAAAAAAATTTATTCAACATTAATGAAAAAAAAGAAGAAGAAATGACTCGCACAAAAGAAGTTTTGATTAAGCCAAACCACTTTCGATTGACCTGTTAGGCCCACATCAGATATGGATTTTAACAAGATGATTAAAATTGCAAGTGATAAAAATTAGTACCATACTCCATTTAGTTTCACCATTGCAAAAAAAAAAAAAAACGAGACACGCTGTATTCAATCAGTTTACCAATTCAGATTCTTGTGATATATACCAAGAGCAACGCTTATCTAACTAATTACCTGACAAACAACAATTATACATCCCAAAATTGACGCCAGCTAACAACATATTGATTGCCAAATCAAGAAAGCTCTTCGTGTCTTCTGCTTCATGAACTACTCGTGACTCCAGGCGGGATATCAAGAGACTCCGCCGGAGATCATCGCTGCTGCCTCTGCGCCATGGCTTTCCCCTTCTCGGTAGAGGCCGATCGCCCACATCATCATCTCTTTTCTCCTTTTCCTTCATTGTCACCGGGCGATTATGTCGCCTACTGATCCTGCACACGACCAAGTCCTTCAGGCTCTCCGGAGTGCACGTCGGAAGTCGGTACTCGTCCATTATCCACGCTCCTCTCCCCTTCTTCACCCCGGGCAGGTGAAACTCGAAGCTCGTCTTGAACCCAATAAGTCTTTCTTTGGAGCAAATCCTCTCGGTTGAGCCATCGAGCATCTCCCATGTTCCTCGCCCTGCAGTGCGGCTTTGAGGGGATGCCTGGCTGAAGAAGGTGTAGTCCTTGGTCAAGGGAGGGACCAGATGATTGGGCTCCCGGCTGTACAAGTCGACGTTGTTGCGGATCAAGTAGCTGGCCACAGCTCCGCCACGGGCTTTGTGCTTGAGCAGGAAGATGATTTTCACATCTACACCGGCGTCCGTCGCAGTTGCTGCTTGCATTATCATGTCTTCTTCGTCTGCGTTGTGAACTCAACGAGAAGAAGTTCTTCTTTGGATGGATATGTACATCTGTGTACATGTGAAAAATAACGTGCCAAATCCGATTCAATCTAGAATTCCGATTCCTAGTAGGAATCCTCTGGAATTCCGTCTGCTTGAACCCAATAAGTTTGTCTTTGGAGCAAATCCTCTCGGTCGAGCCATCGAGCATCTCCCATGTTCCTCTGCAGTGCGGCTTTGAGGGGATGCCTGGCTGAAGAAGATGTAGTCCTTGGTCCAGGGAGGGACTAGGTGATTGGGCTCTCGGCTGTACAAGTCGACGTTGTTGCGGATCAAGTAGCTGGCCACATCTCCGCCACAGGCTTTGTGCTCGAGCAGGAAGATGATTTCCATATCTACTCCGGCGTCCGTCGCAGTTGCTGCTTGCATTCTAATGTCTTCTTCAGCTGCGTCGTGAACTCGACGAGAAGAAGTGCCAAATCCGATTCGATCTAGAATTCCAACTCCTACTAGGCTTTGGATACAGTAACGATCGAATTCAATGCCGGCTCCAAATAGGCTGCGTATACAGCTACGGTCGCCCGTTCCCAATTTCAACCGCAAGCCAATAGGAAAGTGCCACATTTATCTTTAAATTGCTTAGTGATAAAATACATTTTTAGCTTAAGATTTAAAATGTGAATGTTCTTATGCAAAATTAATATAAAAAAGTTATCTCACTTTAATTTTTTGGAAATATCGATTGTCGAATTTTATAAAACTGAAAATTTAATCTAGTTTTGTCAGATCGATTATTCAATAATTAAAAACTGATTGCTCGAAATAAAATTAAATTAAAATAATTTAATATTTTTATATTGACTTAATTGATAAAATTAAAATAAAATTTTTAAAAATATTTTAACCGTGGTGAATTTTTGTAAATTTATAATATAAAATTGATTTTATTATAAATAGTGATAAGGTAGCTGATTTTGCATAAATTTATAATATGTTAGGTGGTTGTTTGTTAAAAATTCTAAAAAACTTTATGACAAAAAGTGACAAAAAATAAAATTTTATAGCTCCTCAGGTTAAATCTTACTTCATACACTTTATTGTTAGGAAAAAATGGATATTAGATATTTTCTGTAATTTTAAAAAGTATTTTATGGATTTTTTTATAATTATCTTATTTACTTTTTTATTGACAGAGTAATATTTTTAGATACAGTTAGCGCTATCAATAGGTCGAGTCAGCGTTGTGAAGTCTGAAAGTTCAACCCGAAAAATTAGACTTAGACTCAAATTTTCGAGCTTTGGTTCGGACTCAGACTTCTTTTTAAAGCTTGAATTGAATCCGAGTTGGGCTCAAATATGAAATTTTTGTAAAATCTGAACCCAAGTACTATATAATATATTTTAAATTTTGCACGAAAATTTTATTTTAAATAAAAAATAAAAAAAATTTAGACCTAAATTTTAATGTACGTAATTGGGCTCGGGCTTATATAAGCCCAAACCTAACCTGTTTATAGCCTTTCATAGAGTTCCTAAGGAATTGATCTTATTGCTAGGAACATAAACAAATCAAGTCTGAGCGGGTTGATCTTAGTTCATGTTCAGTTTCAGCTCGCTTGAACTCTGA
Organism: Trichopus zeylanicus subsp. travancoricus; assembly: GCA_005019695.1. NCBI lineage: Eukaryota > Viridiplantae > Streptophyta > Magnoliopsida > Dioscoreales > Dioscoreaceae > Trichopus > Trichopus zeylanicus. Next base: position 41,930 of record RXID01019396.1, on the reverse strand, counting down.
GTTGACGAGGTATTTCAAAGTCGAAGTTAATTTTTAAAATACATTTTGAATAGTTATTTTCATTAATTAATATTAAAATAATTCTTAGTAAAAAAATAAAATACTAATATAATAAAAGATTTTTTTATCTATAATTTTTTAAGATATATTCAATTTATTAAAATTTCACTATGATTTCAGTATCTACTTAAACTCTCATTTTTTTAAATTAATTACCTATAAGATTGTTGTTTAATCAAAATTTAAACCAAAATTTTCAATTATACCCTTTACAATTTTACTATTTAACCTCTCAAAATTTGATTGCTTATTTTTTATATTAATTAAAATTTTTTTTTTCCATATTTCTTTCTCCATGGGAGTGTGGTGGCATAAGCATTGGTTGGCACGGGCGTACGGGTGTGTGGCGGTGTGGCACTGGGTGGCGCAGCTGACACTGATGGTGTAGGTGCATGCGCAAGCCGAGTGTGGGCAGTGAGTGTTGGGAAGTCAAAAGAGGGTCGAATCAGATCAATGTAGTGAGCCGGACACCAAATCATCCCAAAAATTTAAACTTATATGATATGAGTCTTTTTCACTATATATATTGGACTCTATCTATCCAATATTCGATGTGGAACTAATTCATCACATATGATACTATAACAATCTCTCTCTTCAAGTGTAATTTGACCACATCAATTTAATATTCTTAATCAAGAACTCTTTTATTTGACGAGTTTCACCGTCTGACCTATACTAACAGAGGGAGACTAACATACTAATTATTAGGATTTACAGCAGAAGATTTACAAATCAACTTATTTCAACTAAACTTTTTCACCAAGTCTCGATAATGTCTTCACCTTCAAAGAGAATCTTCAAGAGAACACCATGAGGAACCACCATAAGAGACCACCGAAAAACACTAGAAAGACCCACACACGAGAGCCGACACACTCTCTTTTTCTCTTCTCTTTATTCTTTCTATTCATCTTTCTCTATTTTTCTCTAGTTCAACCTCAATACTATATCACGATAATTTCGGTCTTAAGAGTTTGCACAGTTTCAAATCTGAAACTTTGATAGCACTTGTTGGGGAGTTGCAAGAATGTCGAACTAAATCGATATAACAAGACGGATACCAAACCATCTCAAAAGCTTAAACCCATGAGATATGGTTCTTTTTTTATTATATATATTCTATATATCCAATATCCGATATGAGACTAGGTCATCACACCTGATATTATAACAATCTCCCCCTTAAGGTGTGATTTGACTACATCAATTTAACACTCTTAATCAAAAACTCTTTTACTCGACCAATTTTTACCGTTTAACCCATACTAACAGAGAGAGACTAACATTCTAATTGTTGGGATTTGTACCGAAAGGTTCACGAATCACCTTATTTCAACTAAACTCTTTCACCAAGTCTCGACAACACCTCCACCTTCAAGAGAATCTCCAAGAGAACACCACGAAGAACTACCACGAGAGACCATAGAGAAACACTAGAAAGACCCATACACAAGAGCCAATTTTGGATTCCTACTTTAACTTAAACTCTAATTTGAGTTCGAGACATTCAAAACTTAACAATCTTCACCTTGACTTGAACTCAGGCGTGCCATCGAAACTCCACCTGTAGTAGTGTTTTCTACTAATCGATAAATATTGTCGCACTTCTTTTCTTTTATTAGGATTTTAATACTGCGTGTTACCTTCATGACTTCATCTCTCTCTGAAAAATTACAACCTTTTGAGTCCAATACACCAAGCGAATTAGATTCTTTCGCATCTTGGGGGTATGCCTCACCCTAGTAAGAGTATAAATCATTTCATCAAATATTCAGATTTGGACTATTCCCACACCGGCGATCTCAGAGGTTAAATTATCGCCCAACTAAATAGTACATTTCTTCTTATTCTTCTGATAAAAAATAAACCAATTCTTCATGGAGCAAATATGGTAAGAATTATCAGAATCTAAAATCCATTCACCAGAAATACCAATTTTTGCGAATACTACAAAAACATTTCCATATGTACTATTCTCATAAGTATCATCCACTATTGTCATCACTATATTGAAAGACTTTATCTTCCCACATTCAGGGCAATACTATCTAATGTGGTCATACTTCTTACATGAATAACATTGTACTTTTGCCTTTAATTTTGATTTGGACTATTGCTTGCTTTCTCCATATTCTTTTAATCTTTCTCTTTCGTGAGACATTAATCCTTCAGCAAACTCCATATTAATATTAAAGTTTCTTCTTCTCTCATTAAAAAAAAACTAGCTGTCACATCTTCCATTTTGAGAGTTTCTTTATCATAAAGAATTGTAGTCACAATATGATCAAACGAAGGAGGACAAAATCAGGAGAATAAGCGCCTGATCGTTCTCTTCAAACTTTATATCAACTTTTAGCAAATCATTGATAATTTTATTGAAGGTATTTAAGTGATGTAATATAGTTGTACCTTCGCTCATATGTAATCCGTACAATTATTATTTCAGGTAGAACTTATTTGTGAGGTTTTTTGACATATGCAACTTCTCAAGTTTTGATCAGATATCCATCGTCGTCTCTTTATCAATAACATTGTACAAAATCTCATCAGTCAGACTTAGAATAATTAAATTCAATGTCTTCTGATCTATCTCCTCCCAGTCTTCATTGCTTATCTTGGCCAACCTTTTTTCTTTACCGTCTAATGCATTTTGCAGACATTGACAAGTAAGAACCGCTTTTATCTTCTTTTGCTATAAGGTAAAATTTATCTTGCCGTCAAATTTTTCCATCTTGAATAAAGACTTTGTCATTTTGATTATTTGTTCTTATACTTTGATACCAATTGTTATAACAAGTGAGGGCACGAGCGTGGATGTGGGTGGCAAGGGTGCAAGCGTAGATGCAAGTGTGAGACCGATAAGAGCTGAAGCGCAAGCACAAGTACAATGCAGGTGTGAGTGCGAGGCTTGCATGGGTGCGAGGCTAGCAAGGGCGCGCCTGCTCCTACGCAGGCTACGCGGGCTCGGCCAACGCCTGCACTGCCTCTGCTCCCAGAGAAAAAGAACGAGAAGAAAAAATAAAAATAAAATTTTGAGGTGTTAAATTGTAAAATTATAAAGTGCATAAGAGAATTTTTTAGTCAAAATTTTAATTAAATAGCAATTAAGAGTTGTGTGTAATTAATTTTGAAAAAAGAAAAATACAAATAGATACTGAAATCAAAGAAAAATTTTAATAAATTGTGTATATTAAAAAATTTATAGGTAAAAAGTTTTATAATAAATTAATATCTAAATGAGATTCTTGACCGAGTAATAATTATGAGATATTAAAATTGAGCCGAATTTTTGAATTGGACTTGAGTGAGCTGTTCTTTGAACTGCTACAGGACACAGAGCTCGTCTTCCCATGAAATCAAAATTTTTATTGGTTAGCTGTTAATTGATTTTTCCTCTTTTCTGGAGAAGTCTTGCTAAATCACACTGTAGTTCTAATTTGTGTTTTCACTGTCTGCAATCTACATACAATTTTTACTGCATTTCTTGAATGTATCATTTTATTTCAAAATTCAAATCAGTCTGATAATTTGTCCATAAACTAAATGAAATCACTAAAATCAAATATTGGTTTTCTTCGTAAACACAGAAATTTGCATATGCAAAAGAACATAAAAATTTATTGAAGATCATAATCCAACACTATTAACACACAATTTCTTTGACACAAATTGATCAAGTATAACAAGGTGTATTTCATACTCCAATATCATCATCAGAAAGAATGTATCAACACCATCACAAATGCAATCACCAAATTCTCAAAACAGAAAAAAAATTCCAGACCTGTTCATGCTTCTCACAACTAAAACAGAGAAGCACGAAAAAACTCGAAACCCTAAGCTGCTATCTCAACATGACAAGCTTCTCATCTCCTTCTTCTCCTCCTCATCCTTCACTAACACCCACCAAACCCTCAAGCTCTTGTCGAGCCCTCCACTGTAAAGCATGAACCCTCCGCCAACACTAACATTTGAACCCTGCATGCACTTCACTGGCCCTTCATGTCCTCTTATCACTCCAATCCTACAAAGCCCACCATTCCTCTCCCTCCTCCATACTCTAATGCTATTGTCTGCTCAGCCACTGCACACCACCTCCCCTACAGAGCACAAGCACAGCACGGACATCTCATGTGCCTTCACATTACACACTAAGCTCCATTCCTCGCACTCCGGCCCGGTTGCTGCCCACCGGATAACCCACCCATCCGACCCGCCGCCGTACACCAGCCGCCGCCCATCCTCGAAGACTATCACCGCATTCCAGGAGACTTCTTTGCCACCTTCCAAGGCACCTTTCAAGCTATGCAGCTTCTTGCTCGTGTCTCTCTCCCATATCCTTATCTTCCCTTGGGCTGATGCCGAGTAGACCACTCCCCTGTGCGCTACCAGCTCGTTGATGGCGTCGTCGTGCGCCTTTATCGACTCCAAGCACTTGAGATCGGAGACTCGTCAGACTTTGAGTGTCTTATCCCACGAGCCGGAGTATATCGGCGTGCTCGATCCAGAGCTTACGGTGGTGGCGGCGCGTCTGGACGTAGCTGCTCTGCTTTAGCATGTTGGTCAAGTAGTCCTTTGTCGTCGGCAAAGCAGCAGCTAGGCGGAAGAGATTCTCAGATCTCAGGGAGACCTTCCAGATGCGGATGCAGCCGTCCTGGTGGGCGGTGAAGGTGCTGCTGCTGGCGGCCAGGATGGCCTTGACAGAGCCGGAGCCGCGGCCGAAGCCGGCGAGGGGGCGGAGGTCGGGCTGCTGCCAGACAATGATGTCTTTTCCCTGAGAGGCCCTGAGGATGAACTCGCCGCAGAGAGCGAGGCAGGAGACGGAGCCTACGTGGCCAGAGAGAACGTCGAGGGGCTTGTATGAGCCGGATGGCGGAGCAGGGAGCAGGCCGTGTGGCGGCGGTTGTGGGCTGTTGGTGGCGGAGCTGGTTTCGGAGTCACTGCCGCTGGAGGAGTTGAGGAGAATGAATGAGAGGAGAGGAAGGAGAGGTCTGTGGTGAGGCAATGAAGAATGGTTTTTTAGGTACAGAAGAGGAAGGAGAAGAAGAAGGTGTTTTTGGAGAAGAAAGAGAGGAGAGTAATGGAAAAGAAAGGGAGTTGAGGAGGTTTTTAAATGGGCAACGGCTACGTTGGAAGGACAGCTCCATGGTTAATTGGTTCCTAGCTTTGTGGTGGGAGTTGATCACGGGGTTGGGTGGAACTGGGGTGTAAAATGACTTAAGTACCCTTTAAGCTTATTTCTGACTTTATAATAAATAAGAAACACTTAATTTTTTGCCATTTTTCTTATTTTTATCCAATCAAACACCAAACAATATTAAAAATATAATTTTATTTATTTTAAATATATTTACGTGATTATCTATCGAAAACAAGAAAAAAAAGAAAAACAAATTCCATTGGAAGAAATAAAATGGATTCTTTATTGAATGCTAAAGCTGACAGATTTATTGAGTAATACATGGATTGTTTAGTTTCAAAATTTAAAAATATGTTATTTATATTTATATATTATGTTTTTATTATACAACATGTTTAGCATCGGATCAAATTGACCCGGTATTAAATCCTAACTACTGCATTTTTTTTCATATTTTAAGTATTTTTTTACTAATTTTTTTTATTTAATAATTCTAGAAAATATATATGTATATAAATTCTTTTCTTTTTTAAAAATATTTTCTAAAATTTTTTTAAATTTAAAATAAAAATTTAGTCAAAAATTTTTTTAAAAAATTTGACTGAAATTAAAATAAATTATTTTCTACCGAAATAAACAAACATAATTATAAGGATCCATTTCGATGGGTGAAATTGAAATTTAAAATTATAATACAAAATTAATTATTTTTCTTTTTTTTTTTTCCTCAAATAAGTTTAGAGCAATGATTTTGGTCTCCTAATCACAGGTATTGATTATGCAATCCCAACGAGACCTTGATAATCAAATAATAATTTGCCTAATGGAAAATTCGCAGCATCTTTCCATTAATCATATCGCATCAAACAAGCGAGATGAGTTCATGCATTACACATGTGAAAATAGTTTTATAAATGGAAATTTACTCGAGAAAAACCTTTTTTTTTAAAAAAATGTTTTTTATCTGTCAATCCTAAAAAATAACTAAATTACTTACAATTTCTTGATTTTTCATAATTACATATCAATTTTTTATTTTTTAATGAAATTTTAAATCCCTGGATTAAAAAGTTATTTTTACATGAAATATATTCAATATAGTTATAATAAAAAAATTAAAATACTCTTATTATAATTATTGAAAAAATTTATATAAATACAATAAAATCAAAGAATGATAAGGCAAAATCCGACATTTTTTTTGAACAACAATTACAATAAAAATAAAAGTTTTAAATTTTAAATTTTAAATAAAAAATTTTATTTTCAGTGTGCAAAATATTGTTTTCGATGCTAAAAAAGAATATATTGAGTAAAAAGGTAAATTTGATATTTTTACTTTTTAACTTTATCCATAATTGGTCTTTTTTCGGATCAATTAGGTCTGAAAAACTTAAAACCTCATAAAAAATTTAAAAATATACATAATTATGAAAAAAATAAAAAAAATATACATGATTTAGTTATTTTACAAAAATTATACACAGAAAACTCAAAAAAGAAAAAGTTAGGCGTTTTCAAGACCACCTTCTAAGAGACATGTGTGACCCGGTCAATTGCCACCTTCAAGCAAGGCCACCTTTTAAGAGACATGCAGAGAAGATGGAGATATCCAGTCAAAAGTTGCAAGCAAGACCATCTTTTAAGAGACATGCAGAGAACATGGAGAGAGCAAAGTCTTCATTTTGAATTTTAAATTATCAAAATTTATTTATTTATATTTTTTATCTGTGCAGGAGAACCCGTTTCTGGCAACGAATTAGCAAAAGTTGTTTCAGCAGGGAAAATTGCAATATAATTCATGAATTTAATTCTGACTCGTGAGGTTTTAAAACACAAACTTCAAGTTCAGAGAGTATTATCACATTTCCGAGTATGACAACATGTACCCCTAAAAAAAAAAAATTTACTTGAAAATTTCTAAACTTTTTTGAAAATCTTGATTTGGCTTTCATTTTTTTAGAATTTGTTATCAGTCCCTAAAAATTTTTAAAATTCAAAATTAGTCACCAGAATAGTTATTTTTAAATTTTTTTTATAAATTTATCATTATTTATAAGTACTATTACCTTATATATAAATATTTATATATGGAGTAAAATATATAAATTCACATTTTTATTTGCAAAATTAACTGCTACAAGAGCTAATTTTGAAGTTTAAAAAATTTTCGAAACTAACAAAAAATTTTGAAAATACGAGGAATTGATCAGAAATTTCATAAAAATTTAAAGTTTTTTTTGATAATTTTAAAAAAAGAGAAAAAAGAGAGAAAAAAAAAACAGATGGAATATTTTGCGCAGTCCAAAAAGTGACATCTGACAAAAAATTAAAAGCTGTCAGCCTGAACATTTGGCATTAATTTCTCAGGCTGCTTACCAAGATTGCCAATAATATTTTAGTTGACTAGGTTTGTTTAAATATTTGAAAGGTAGAAAGACATGGAACAGAGATTTTCTACGAATTGGTCGGCTTGAGCTTTTTTGTTTCTAAGATGATGGTTTCATGCTCTTTCTTTGCGGAAAAGCTTCCTAGACTTGGTTGAACAGCTACAGAAAAATTCAAGCACAAGAGTTGGTGGCTGGGCACAAGACCAAATAGCTCAATTTAACTATTTTTATTGTTCACCTCTAAATTCTAGTGTTGGCACAAAATTCTAATCTAGATTTATTTGGTTGAAGGATATGTACACTCTGGGTCCATCATTTTCATTCTAACACATAATGAGTTTGTAGCAGGACTTGCTGTCTCAATAACAATGCAAGAAAATTGGTCACCTGTGTGAGTCCAAAATGAAGATTGAAGATACAAGAGAAAGCATAACCCTGTATCCATTGTTAATGATGAAATATCATTTCCTCAAAAGCTTCAAAACATCCCCCACCAGATGCAGAGATCCCGTCACAAGAACCTGCCAACAGTCAAGATATTCTGAAAACATAAGACTAAATATTAAAATTTAAAGAAACCACAAATTTCTCATTATTGAAAAAAAAAATCTTCATACATAATTGTACAAATTTTGTTATTCAAATTCTTAATGACAGTGTCAAGAAACAGCTGACACATTTCCAACACAGTAATCCACGATGATACATGCATTACATATTTGACAATAATAGTGGCTATGTAGGATTATCCAGAAAAAAACTGCAGAAATTTTACACTAAGCATTGTACTGTGACTCAAGGATATCATTTACATGGTAAATAACAATTTACATATTATTCCACAGAACTATGTGCTGTGGCTTGTAATTAAAGTCATCTTTTTAAGCAGTGGTGAGTTTGAGATGTCAATAGAAGCTGACATATTTCCTCCCCAGTTCATCTCACATTCATGTATTCAAGAGTTACAATGGAAATATATTTAGATATGGATACAAATTAATCAAAGAGTGGCATTCTTGGCAACTTTATCATTGATATACTAAGGGCATGTTTACCTGGATCTGGAAGGAAGGGTTTTCCTTGGCGCAATCTCTCAACAATTTTATTGTCAGTGGTAATGAAGGAATGACAGCACTAAATTTAAATTTGTGTCCTGTGGGATTAGAGTTCTCTGTATCTCCATGAAAAAAACCATAAGATGGCAAATTCTCTGGTCTCGCAAACTGGGACTCATGTTCAAGAATCACATCTGATAAGACAACAAACAGAAAGTAAACAAATTTAGGTGCAGCTGATCAATTGGTAATAACAAATAATGAAGGTTATTGACGTTCCGTGTTGCTCAGAGTCATCAGACCTATTTGACTACTAATTCTAAGGATTGTGCATGTCTGTGAAAATAACTGGAGCTCTGACAAAAATGAGAGAAATTGAATCCCAATAACAGGGGCAAAATATAGATAAAGTTATTTACTGCCCAAAATATTTGACAGATTTCAGATATTGTAGTGCAGATTCTTTTTCATCTCTTTCTCTAGTTTTCAGACGGGTAACTAAGTTACAGAAGAAAACAATCAATGTTAACAAAAGAATTGCAAGCAGAGATGATATCACTCCAAACCTCAAGATCTAGGTTTTGCATTGGAGAGAGAGAGAGAGAGAGAGAGAGAGAGAAACCTATATATTTGGCTCAAGGACTGAGAGAACCTAGGGTTCATTCTGGAGAAGAGACAAGAACTCTATTTCAAACTGCTGAAGCAACGATCTCAAATGCGTTGCAAGTGAATTAAAGATGGGGATCACTCTTTTACCACACAAAAAAGGATGTGCACCAATCCAGTCCCAAGGAATTAGGGTTCAGCAGTGGACAGTGAACTGGGAAATCTTGGTTCTTTGGCTCATATATTGAGCAAGGTAGACAAAATGCCAAGGAGAAGCTAGGCAGCAATCCTCCAAAATGCCTAGGTGTTCAGATGAAGGCCTAGGTGAAAGTACTTTTAAATAATAAAATTAATATAGAAACTTATGTATTTGAAATAGTCAGAAAAATATTCACTGTACATCCAGACAGCCATCTAGATGAAAGCAACACCTACATGGCTAAGCAAATGCCTCGGCTCAAGCTAAGCAGTTGGTATCGACACCGATAATCTCAAGGACATCATAAGTAGATCAAAGGAGGATATCATCTTGTGATGTTCTCAAGGGAAGCGGGTGCAGTGATCTCTTCCCCAGGCAAGGACTGGGTTGCTAGTGCTATTGCTATCTAGAGTGGAGGAATTAGGCCACCTGCCACCCTCAGCAAAAATCCAGTGATCTGCCACACTAATGGAGGAAATGGACCAGAGAGCTAAATAGCACAATGGAAGAGGATAGAACAACCAAGGAAGCAGAGAAGAGAATGGAGAAAGGTAAAAGCCCTATTCCAGAGAAAATTCTGCAATTCTCCATTCCCCTAGACAAAAAAGTGTGGGGAATACTGACAAAAAAATAGCTCAGTGGGAGAGAATAGAGAAACCAAGGAAGCAGAGGAGAATGGAGAACAATACGCATCTTATCCTTGAGAAAGTTGGCGATTCTCCATTCCCCTTGACAACAATGTGCGGCAAGTATTGAGATAAGAGTGTAATGGGAGAGAATAGAGCAACCAAGGAAGCAGAGAAGAGAATGGAGAAGGGTAAAAGCCTTATTCCTGAGGAAATTCTACAATTCTCCATTCCCCTAGACAACGACATGTGGTGAGTACTAAAACATCTAAGTGTCTTTGGAGTTGCACGGATGGTGGAAGGAAACATAAGCATAGAAGGTATTCGTCAATCGCTGGATCTGATCTGGAATTCATGGGATTGGAGAATTATGGTAATGAGACCAGGTATGTTCTTGATTAGATTTCCTAATGCAGCATTGCTTGAAGGTTTTTGTGAGAAGAGAACATTCCAATCAGGAAAAACGCTGTTTGTTATTGAAAGATGGAGTCCTGATTTACAAAAAGAAAAGGCAGAAAAAGCTCACCACGTATGGATCTCAATTAAGTTTCAATCCTTTGAAATCTGGGATCAAGAAATACGTTCAAGAATATTTACAGGGATAGGCCATGTCGTGGGGGTGGACAGAACAATCCATAAGGCAAAAGACCTCCAGGAGATACATGTTCTCTTGGCAGTCGAATTTATTCAATCAAGCCCCCGGGCCATCAAGGGTAATATAGGTACTGGAAAAAAAACAGCTTCAGTGGAAATCATCGAGTCCTCGAATAATTCAGAGGCAAAAGAAAACAAGAAGATGATGCAACCAACAAGTAAATCAAAAGAGAACATTGAACGCAATGTAATTGAGATTCCTGACAAATCTGGTAAGGAAGATAATGACCAAGCTTGCCCAAATAGAGAATATGATCAAATGAAACCCTAACTAGGCACAATGAAAACTAATTTTATATATAGAGGCAAGAAGATGATGCAGCAAAAAAGTCGACCAAAAGGAAGAAGTAAACAAGAGGTAATTGAGATTATAAAGGAATCAGAGGAGGAAAATCATGACCAAGCTGACTTCCATGGAGAATGTGATCCAATGAAACACCCACTAGAAACAGCGAAGTAATATCCTGAAAATGCAAGGTACATAATCCTGGAGAAAAGGAAACTGGGTTCTAAAGAAGTATGGGAAGATGTAGACACCTGGCAATTCATATTTGAAAATCGAATTTTGGAAGGTGAAATTCTGCCTACTCTTCCTAAAGGGGCTGCTGGAAATTTGATCAAGGAAGGCACTAGATGAAACAGAAAATGTTGGTTTGATTTAGACACATGGAAGTCCTTTGATGCTGTGGATAACCTAAAAACCCAGAGAGAAGAGAAAGCAAAAAAGCACAAGCAACATAGTTCAGCAAGAACTGGTACCTCAAAGGAAGATGGACAGATGAAAGACACTAAAAGAACTGTCACCTCACTCAAAGATACCAGTAACTCCTAAACTGATGTTGAACAGGGGTGAGGTAAGCCTAACCCTTCTACATGTAGTGACAAAACAGAAACAAACTCGTTATTCTCTAATTGGCTCATAAAGTTGCCCATAGTTTTATTTGCTATAAAACACATTAGTAATAAGGGTCCCTTTGGATGCTTTAGACAAAAAAAGCCATAGGAACTTTTTTACCATAGGATTTGGACTTCTTTTTTATTAACTGGGGAACAACTTCTTAAAGAAAGAACAAAGGAGGATTATGGGTCATAAATCCAATGCAATTATTCAAGCATCAATTGGAAAGTAGTGGTGGAAAATATGGACAGAGTGTGAATGCTAACGGAAAGAAGTTATATTGGACACATACAAAAAAGACAAGATCTTTTCAAGATTGTTTGTACCCAGCTCTTTTTCGGATTGCTGTGTTAAAGTACAGGCTATTTGCGGTGTCGGTATCTATTATGGAATAAATAAGGTCATAAATGCAGATTTTGGCAACACAAAATGGTTGGAACAATTACCACTCAAAGAAACTTACTCTAACTTGGTAAAAGATGGTCTCAATCTTGAGACAAAAATTACAAAGGCAGAAATGGAAATAAAGCAGAGTCTTCTAAGCAAAGAAGAAGGGTCTAATCAGAAAATGACTCAAGAAAGTCAGGAACCCAAAAGTTCAGCTCCTCAACAAAATTTCTATACAAAATACTTAATGATGATGGAGTTAGAACTATGCTCTCCAACTTCTTCTGGAAAAAATAAAAATTTTTCTTGGCTAGCCTACAAAATAGAATCTTGAAAATTGATAAGATTGTTAAATGAAACTGGATGAATTGCACATCATGCTCTTAAAATTTTGAAACAGGAAAATGTATATTTCTGCATTATGATTTCACCAGGGAGACATTTAGAACATAACTCTTCCTGACTAATACAAAGGATCCCAGAAAGTTTATCGATCTTTACACTTAAACATGGCATAGGGGCTGAAATGTAATAACAAGAAGAGACACTTCAAGAAGCTATTTATAGCTTAAATACCATATTTATTTCCTTTATTTAATTCCATTGCATCCTAAATAGAATTTGCAGGGTTTGGGTGGAAAAAGAGGAAAGCTAGAGCACAAAGAAGCTGTTGCATGTTAAAGGGCAAATACTTCTAAGTTTTTTACTAAACTAGCTTTCGATGTAATATGTAACCTGAGTGCTGTATTTGGCTGGTACTATGCTGTAAAGGACTAGTTACGACCCTTGAACTAGCGTTTTATGTAACCCAACTTGTTTTAGGAGCTTTCTGATGGAAAAACCATTTTCTCAAAAATAAAATTTATGATTCCTGTTTTACAAAATCTGGTGCCTCCAACTAAGAAAACACAATTACTGAAAACAACAGGAAGATGTTATATCATAGAGAGAGACAAAATTGCATGTTTTTATGGAGTTTCTCTGTGAAGAAACATAATAATATCAACTATTACATCATTAGAGATGTAGAATATATGGCTTCAGGTCTCTCAGTTTAAGATCAATGTCTATAAGTTGCCTATTGAAGTCAATATAATGAGACTGCATTTCGATCTAGATTTGACTTACAAATTGCTATATGTCAAGAGTTACAAGTTCTAGATTAGGGTTCAAGAAGAGACTTAAAACTGAAGGCAGAACATAATAATAATCTTTAGAGGAAGACAACATAAGAACTTAACTTTACACAAACTGCTTCTAGGTAGATATAAGACGTCCAAGTCCTAGTCTAAGTTGGACTGCAGAACCAACCTGATGACAAGAGAAATACGAGTCCTGGACTAACTTGGGTTCCAGACATAAATAGCCCAGACTAATAAGGGTATGTATTAGGCCTGGACTTATACCACTATCCTTCTAAAACCCACCCTCAAGTTGGAATATAGATATTAATCATGCGCAGCTTGAGTACACTAGAACTTAAAGGATCATGCTGGAGAGGCTTTGTAAAACCATCAGCTAGTTATTTTGCAGCCTTCAAATGAATCAGTTCCACTGTCCTGCTTAAAATCTTTTCTCTGACAAAATATAGGTCCACCTTTACGTGTTTTGTTCTTCATAAAAAATTGGGCTGCTAGAAATACTAGGAAGCAGCTTGGTTATCACATAGCAAGGGTATAGTTGTACATACTAGGAAGCCCAACTCCTTACATACAGTCTGTAGCCATAATAGCAAACAAGTTGCTAGGGCAATGGCCTTGTACTCATCTTTTTTGCACTGGATCAATTCACCATATTCTGCTTCTTGTTTTTCCAAGTCGCCAAGTTACTCCTACAAATATACAATAGCTTGATGTTAACCTTTATTTGAGGGGAACCCAGCCCAGTCTGCATTACAATACACTGAAATCAATAAATGGCTGTTAGAGCCATGCACAAGACCAACTACTGAACTCTTCTTGTAGTCCCTTATGATATGGCAAATTGAACAGGTGATTTCCTGGAGATTGCATAAACTGACTCATATAGCTTACTGCATATGTGATATATGTTGAATGTATGGTTGTTTGTGTAAAGCTGAAATCCAAGGTTTTGTGAAAGTCTTTATTACCAAAGTAAGCACTGAGATATTTCTCTTATTATTTGTCAAGTAGATTAATTATATATATATAGTTGGTTTGAGTTCCACTAGAGCCCTAATTGGATTCTACTTCTACACGGGCTTGACTTCTACCCGATTTTGGCTAATAGCTCAATCACAAAAGAAGATTAATAAGCAATGATGAACCCAAGATACATGAGCTTGTAAAAAACACTTTTTGTTAATTTTTAAGTTCTAGGGTTTGTTCTTAAGGAAGGTCAGGATTTTGATATTCAATGAGGAGTGTTTTTTCACTATGAGAAAATAGGGTAACAAAATTTGTTCTTACTTTTACCTACAGGTTCTTTTTATATGCGCAAAACTTAGCAAACTCAAACTTAATCTAAACTTCTCTTTGCTTTTGAATTGAATTGGTTTTGGACTTTACTAATGATTTAATTACAACTTTTATTGACTATAATAAACCCCAGGTACTAGAACATTTAGAAGGCACTATTTAAGTACAACCATGTCATGTATTGCTCAGTACATTACAAGGACTAAGCCCTAATTCTTATTCTTGAACACTCATCCTCAAGTTGTGCAATCAATATCTCATATGCCCAACTTGTTCTTAAGTTTCATTAGTTTGTCTGATCGCAATACCTTAGTGAACATATTTGTTAGTTGATTTTTTGTTCTCAGATAAGTTAGATGTATTTGTTGACTTTGAACCATTCTAACAAAATGCAAGTCCATTTTTATATGCTTAATTTTTCTTTGAAAAAATGAGTTACCAAGCGTAGAGTATTGTTTGGTTATCATACAACAATACTGTAGGAGTTTTAAAAATGAATCCTAATTCTGTTAGTAGTGTTCTCAACCATAAAATCTCACAAGTGATTGTTGTTATTGTTCTGCCTTGCACTAGATCATGCAACAACACTTCTTGTTTTTCTATACAACTAAGTTGCTTCCAAGCTTTGATGCGTATCCTTGTAGTTGATCTCCTATTGAAGGGGAATCCTACCCAATCTACATATGAAAATGCTATCAATTCTAGAACTTCACAATTTCTACACCATAGATCCAATCTTGTAGTTCCTTTAGTATATCTCAATATATTGTTGATTGTTTCTAAATATGATTTTTTTTAGGTCCTGCATAAACTAGCTGACTATACTTACAACATGACTAATGTTTGGCATTATAATTATCAGGTAGATAATTTTTTTATTAATTTTTTATATATTTCAGAATTTTCAAGTGGAGTTCCTCGACTTAAGAGCAATTTAAGATTTGTATTCATTGATATTTTGACAATTTTACTGTCTAATTGACCTATATGGTTTAATATATTTAATATATACTTTCTCTCTGATAATATCATACATTATTTTGAGTGGACTACCTCAATTTTAAGAAAATAGTATAATTTTCTTAAATTCTTAATTTCAAACTTAGTCCTCAAATAGTCCTTTAATTCCCTCATCCCTACATTATCGCTCCTAATAATAATTATATTATCAACATATATAAGTAATATGATTATACTTTAATTATTCTTCTTTAAAAAAGGGGAATAATCAGTTTGACTTCTTTTGAATCCATACTCAGTTATTACAGTATTGAATTTTTCTAATCATAGGGAGATTTTTCAAACCATAGAGTACTTTCTTTAATTTGCAAACTTGTCCTACTATACTTGTAATGAATCCAAGTGGTTCTCACATATACACCTTCTGAAGTTCTCTATGTAGAAAATTATTCTTGACATTTACTTAATCTGTCTACCATCCCTTATTTATTGCAAGTGACAATAACACTTTAATGGTGTTCATTTTTGCTACTGGTGAAAAAAATTAAAAATAATTAATTCCTTGTATTTAAGTATACTCCTTTGTAATTAACCTATTCTCATACTTTTCTACAGTTCCATTTGTCTTGTATTTGATTATATATCCCTATTTTTAATCCTACAATGGATTCATTTTTTGGTATGAGAACTAATTCTCAAGTGTCATTCTTATACAGAGGTTCCAATTCCCCTTTTATAATCTCTCTTCACTTATTGTGTGTCATTATCTCTTGTATTGTCTTTGGTATTTTGATGCTTGTAAGATTTAGTACAAGAGCTTTAAAGGCAAAAGTTAAATTTTAATATGACATAAATCTAGTGATTGAATGTTAAGTACACGATCTGTTTTTTTTTTTTAAGAAGTATTGGTCAATGAATATCACTGTTTATATTTGAGGTTAAATTTCAGGCGCTAACTGATGTCTTTCATCTTATTTTGATGCAACATTCATTTTTGCTTCATCACTAGCTAACTCTTGTACAATTGGATCTCCTTCAAGGGATACAGATAATGGTGGTAATATTAACTATCCTTATTCTCTTTTTCTAATATACACAAGTAATTTCTTTACCTTGTCTCGAATTATAAGTAATTATTCCTAATATACACAAACAATTTCTTTACCTTGTCTCGAATTACAAGTAATTATTCCAAAGGTATATATAAAAGAATATCAAGTTCAATTCTTAATTCGATTAAGTTATCTTTATTTTAGTCCTTTTAGAATAGTACGATATATTCTCAAAAAAAAGTTACATCAATAGAAATATAGATTTTATGTGACTAGGGATTGTAACATCTATAATTTTTTTTATTCTACAGTATCCTATGAAAATGCACTATATAGATCTTGGCCATAATTTATTTCTAAATGGGTTATGATTATGAAAATAATAAAGACATCCAAAAATCCCAAGTAATTAATGGAATGGTTTTATCTCTGAACAAAGAACACTAACTTGTTCAATAATGAGGTTAGTGTTTTATTTGTAAGAAATAATACAGTGAGAACTACATTCTCCCAAAAATTGGTATGAACATTTTTCTCAAATATTAATACTTGTGTTGTGCAATCTCTAAAAGATGTTGATTTTTCTTTTCAGCAATTTTATTCTGCTAACAAGTATATGCACATGATATTTAAAAAATAATGTTATTTTCTTTGAGATAAATTTGAAATTTATTTAAAAAATATTTACCTCCATTATCAAATCTTAGGATCTTTATATTTGTATTAAATTGATTTTGAATTTTCATATAAAAGGTTCTAAATGTTTCAAAGTCTTCTGATTTTCTTTTCCACAAGTCATATTGCACGTGACTGATTATTAATTAAAATGACAAAAAAAATTGTGTTTATTTAAACAATTATTTTTAGTTGTTCATACATCATTATAAATAATGTAAAATGGATAAAAATTTGTTTTATTTGAGTCTTGAAACATAGACAAATCTATGATGTTTTATAACTTCACAAGACATATAATATCTACTAGTAGTTAAATCTAAGTTAGAAAATAAAAATTTAAGAACGTTGTTAGAGGAAAGAATTAGTCTATTGTATCACTTATTAATATCTTCTTCCTATGATTTCAAAGTTTTTGAATGTTGTGATCCAAAATCAAGAAAGTAGAATCCTTTGTTTTCAATACTCTCACTATTCTTCCTTATTATGAGGTCCTAAAAACATATAATAAGTATGAAAAAAATACAACAATTCAATTTATTTGTAACTTGGTTGACTGGCAACAAGTTAAAAGAAAATTTGGAAATATATAGTACTAATAAGAAGTCAATTGACAATGTGTGTACTCTCTCTGAATCAGCTATTACTAATAATATTCCATCAGTCAATGAAACATACTAAGTTGTTAAGTTATTAACATTTGATTTATATTTGTGAACAATTCTACTTTACCTATCATATGATTTAATGATGATGAGTCTACAAGTTAGGGATTCTTTTGTGTTTGTTGATTTGCTTGACTTGCTGATAGTAACTCGAACACTATAAACATGTTGACTGTATTGAAATAGCTTGTTGTATTTCGCCCTTAATATGGTCATGTTGCTCTGAATATACTTGATGATATTGTGCATTATTGGTTCATGTTGGTTTCCCAATTACAAATCAACACTTATTTATTATGTAGTCAATCTTTCCACATTTTGTACATTTAAAGTTAAGAGTTTTTCTTACCTTTTCCTTTTCCTATACCTCTTCTACATTTACCTCTTGTAAACTCTTGAGTCTCTTACATAAGTGCTATTCTTTGTATAGTTATAATTCTTGTCTTAGATCATAGCAGAGGTTTCTGTCAATGTTTTCTCTTTTAAGGCCATTATCATAATTCTTTATAGTCAACAATAAATTTGATTTTAAAAAGGTATCTTACCGCTGCTCAGTATGAGTCCAACCCAATCAAAAAGGATATCATCTTCACTCCCCTTTCTGTTTTTATTTCTTGAGTCTTGACTGAAAGATGAAAATATTCTACTTGATACCAAAAACCACTCATAATTTGAAAATATTTACTCAATTTTTTTTCATCGTGCTTGCTTGTGAATATTTTCCCGTATAATACAAAAATCCTAGAGGTATAATCCTCATTGTCATACATCTCTTTAAGTTTTTCCCATATTATCTATGATACTGGTAATGACTAAGCAATCTTCCTATATTAGGCTTAAGGTTGTTTAGAGGTAATGATGTTATTTCATGATTTTCAGCTCTTTTTTCTATTTGCGGCTCTTTCACGAGTTGATCTTGCTTTCCTTTTCAGATTTAAGTAAATCTCTATAATTCTTAACCATAATAAATAATTATCTATCCCTTTCAGTGAGGTGGAGGTAATCTGCATGTTTTCTCCATCCTTTTGTGGCTTCTCCTTATTGCCAGACAAGATCTTATTTCTCATCATAGTCTCGTAAGCTCTAATACTAAATTAATTTTCATATTTTAGGATTTGTTTTTAAGAAAAACTACAATTTTGATATCAATTATGAGTGTTTTTTCACCTTGTAAAAAAAGGGTTACAAAATTTGTTTTTGCTTTTACTGACATATTTTTTTTATACTCACAAAATTCCAACAATTTTGGATTTAACTTAGACGTCTATTTGGTTTTGAATTGGACTTGATTTTTGACTTTATTAATAATCTAATTACAACTTTAATAGGCTATAATGAACTCAAGATACTTAAGCATATGGAAGGCACTATTTTAATACAATCATGTCATATATTGCTCAATCCATTAATGAGGACTAAGCTCTGATCTTTATTCTGTAATATCTTCCTGTATAATTAAGACTTGTATTGTTCAGTCCACTTTGGAATTTGTCTTAACTTTCATCTTTCAATACCTCCCCTCAAGTTGGGTTGTAAATGTCATATAAGTCTAACTTGCTCTTGATGATTTTTTGCTTCTCTCCTTGCAATGCTTTAGTAAATACATCAAGTAGTTGATTTTCTATTCCCATGTAGAGTTTCACTTGCTAATTTTGAAAGTTTTTTTGAATAAAGTGAATGCTAGTCTTTATGTATTTTGTTCTTTTATGTAACAAACGGTTCATGAATCACCTTATTCTTAAATAACAAATAAACGAGAAGTAATATAAGATAAAAGAAAATAATAAGAAAAGACACAGCGATATACGTAATTCGCCTAAAATCGGATTATATTCACGAGGGGAGCGAAAGATCTATTATTAAAAAATTTTATAAGAGTCTATAAGAAATACTATACTTTTTTTTACTCAACTAAACTCTTTTACTAAGTTTCGGCAATGTTTGCACTTTCAGAGAGAATCTGTAAGAGCACACTACGAGAAACCACTATGATAGACTACTGAGCAATACGAAAAAGACCTACACATGAGAGCCGATACTATTTTTCTTTTTATTCTCTCTGTTCTCTCTATTTCTATCTTTATTTCTCTCTATTTCAACCTTAGTATTACCCTGCTAAACCATATGTATTACTAAAATATTTATAAACTCCTATTTAATTTGAGTTTTACTCTAATTACAACTTCTAATATTACAAATCAATCATAAATTTGAATCCAACTTTAGATTTCTACTTTAACCCAAATTTTAATTCGAGTTCAAAACACCCAAAACTCAACAAAGGTATCTAATTTTCTGTCCTCATGTAGAGTTTCACTTGCTAATTTGGAATCTTTTCTTGAATAAAGTGAATGTTAGTCTTTATGTATTTGGTTCTTTTATAGAACAAAGGGTTATTTGCTATATGTAAAGTTGTCTGATTATCATAATAGATTACAAAAGGTTCTTAACCATAGCACCTCATAGGTTGCAAGTGCTATGATTCTATACTCAATTTCAGCACTTGATGTTACTACCACTATTTGCTTCTTACTTTTATATATCATTGAATGCCCTCCATCCTTTATGTATGTTATTGTGGTTGATCTTCTATTAATGAGTAAACTTGTCACTATATATCTGAATAGGCCTCAATTTTTAACTGTCCATTTTTCTTATACCATAGTCTCCTTTCTGGATCTCTTTTTATATATCTTAGAATCTGACATACTACATCTAAATATGATTTTCTAGGTTTTCGCATAAATCGACTCACTATGCTAACTACTTATATATGTTATGATGAGATATACTAGTTTTCCAACTAGTCATCTCTATTTTTTTGAATTTTTTAATAGTGTACCATAATCAACTCTTAATTTGAGGTTTGGATTCATAGATGTGCTTATTATTTTTGTTCCTAGCAATCTAGTTCTTTGCACAGATATAGGATATGTTTATGTTAGGATAAAATCAGTCTTTTTTTATAGAAGAGAGCAATACGCGTATGCTGTACTAGTTTTACAAATTTTAGAATCGAAATCGAATTTCACTTCTTAAAAATTTTAAAAATGAAATCATATTCATTTAGGTTGAGAACTAGATTTCTAGTTCCAATTCTAAATTGATTGTAAAATAGTTCTAAAATCAATGTATCAATTTTTAAATAATTAATTTTTAAAACTTATATTTTGAAATAAATTAAAAATATAACATAAATTATAAAATAATATTCTTTTTTATGGCATCCATTAATACCATGATTCTAGTAAGATTGAGAAAGAGATTAAAAAAAACATAAATATCGAATTAACTTTATATATATATATATATATGTATAAATTATATACAAATATATATATATAGATAATATATTTATATACTTATATAAAATTGATGCGATTATAATTCATTAATTTTGCAATTCTACAAAATTAGATAATTGAAATTATACCGATTTAATTTGAAATTTGATTTTCCGATATAGTTCTCAATCAGTATAATACGATATATCGATTTTCTAATTTTTTTACTCATCCTTACTTGTTGAAAGTAACCTCTATCCCTGGGGAGTACAAAAACTTTCCAAGATCTTTTATCTCAATTTTGGTCTTCATGAATTCCTTAAAGCTTGAGATTTCATCCATATTATTTTTGGTAATAATGATGTCATATACATATATCAAAAAAATAATAATTCCTTGAGCACTATATTTTACAAAAAAAAAGTAATCAACTTAACTCCTTTTGAATTCATATTCAATCATGATTGAACTGAAATTTTCAAACCATTCACTTAGGGACTATTCCATGTTATACAATATTTTCTTCTAACTCACATGCTAACTATATCTTTTTCTAGTAAAATCAAAGATTGAATTCAAATTAAATTTCAATTTTAATTAGAATCGATCAAAATTAGTGCAACTGTAGTCCAAAGGTTATATCTTATAAGATATTCATCTAAATCCAACAAATAACCATCCGCTAGAAAGATAAAATCGATTCTTACGTAGGAGAAACTTTTCTATTAATAATATTTTATTATTTTGTATTTGTTTTCTTATGAATTTAAGAATCTATTATTATGAAAATATGATAATTTTTTCTGTATCTCTTGTGCCTTTTCCGCACTGCGCCACATACGTACCCCTCTAATCCGTAATTGAAGGAGATTTACTCATATATACATCTTTTTGAAGATCTCTATGTAACAATGCATTATTCACATCCAACTGATACATCTCTCGCTCTTAATTGACTGTCAAAAAGAAAATAATTTTGATTGCATTCATCTTTGCCACTAATAAAAATATTTCAAAATAATTAATTACATAAATTTGTTTATATCCTCTAGTAACCAAACTTGTCTTGAATATCTCCACTATCCCGTATACCTTGTAGTTCACTAAGTATACTCATTTATAGCCTACAACTAGTTTATTTTTGGGTTTTGATACTAACTCTTATGTACCATACTTATGAAGTATTTCCATTTTAGTGAGTATCGTTTGTCATTTTGCATTTGACAAGACTTCACTTACAATTTTAAGTATTGTGGTGGCGGTAAGTTTTAATCTAACTCTTGTATATTGGAGTCAAAGCTTTATATGACACAAATTTTAAAATAGGATGTTGTCTATCTGCTCTCTTCTCCTTTTTTAATGCAATGGGCTAGTCATGCTCTCCTAAATAGGCTTAGATAGATGGCCTTTGTTAGGCTTTATTTCTAATTATCGTGAGTCTTCATGTTCAACTACTTCTTTCCTTTTTGTTATTTGAGGCCTATCTCTGAAACTTGTCTATTCCAAATGCTTTACCTGGTGTGGTGAACCATGTGATAGTAGACCATTTTTCATATTTTTTAATACTGGTCTATCACTTGTTTTTATCAAAGTACTTCTACAAATAGCACAAGTAAATGGATCTAAACTTCAGAAATTTTATTATCATATTTCTTTTTCTTTCTGAGTGTCATATGTTTTAGTCGTATGAATAATAATGTTAGTTGAGACATAAAGTTTATGAGTTTTAAATCAACACTTTCGGTTTTCTTCCAGAGTATCTTAAAAATATGCATTTTATAATTCTTGTTTACAATTTTCTTTATGAGTATTATTGTTGTGAACATGACATATATACCGAAATATTTTTAAAGGTAAATGAAATAAATTCTCATTGAAACTTATAAATTGCAAGAAAGATTTATAGTTAAGAAGAGGAGTAGGAGTTCTATTGATAAGAAATAATAAAGTAATGCATCATGCCAGTAGGACGTAGGAACATTCTTTTTAAATATTAGTGCTCTTATAATTTTAAGAAAATTTTTTCTTTCAACAACTCTATTTTATTGAGAAGTATAGACACAGGATGTTTAAAGAATAATGTTATGGTTAGGCAAGTAGGTTTGAAATTATATAGAAAACAATTCCTCTCTATTATCAAATCTAAGTATTTGAATTATAATAATGAATTGATTCTATTCTTTTTTATGAAAGAGTCGGAATGCTTTAAATAATTCTTATTTTCTTTTTAATAAGTCAAGTTATATTAGAGTGATCATTAATGAATATCATAAGGTACTTACATCTATTCAGATAGTTTTGCCAATTCACATATCATTATAAATAATTTTAAAAGAATGAGAATCTATTTTATTGATTTTAGAAATACAAACTAATTTATGATACTTAGCAACTTCACAAAATTGACAATAATATTTATCATATAATTAAAGTTTTGAGAACATATTTTGAAGGATAATTTACTTTACAGTGCCACATGTTATAGTTTTCTTCTTAAGTTAGCATTGCCTTTGGTTATCTTGTTTCTGGAGTTAGAATAAAAAATTTGTTGTCTTTAGTACCCCTATCAATCATTTTCCCAATTTTGAGGTGTTGAAAACACAATGATTGTAGAACTAGAAGTTACAAAACAATTAACTGATTAAGTATAGGTTAATTGAAAATTGTAGAACTAGAAGAACTACTAAAAGCTTCATTAAGAAGGCTATCACTTCTCCTTTTCCAATCACTAGTGACAATATTTCATCTGCTAGTGTAACATGTTTTGTTGTTAAAAATTTTCATAAATTGTGAAAGAAGTGGTATTATCAATCACATGATTTGAGAGTTGTGGAAAATGACTTTGAAGAGGTTAAGATATTGACAATATACTGAAGAAATTTATTGTATTCTTCTCTAAGTATAGGTACTTAATCCATGGTCTTTGTTCCTTATAATCTTTATTCTTACCAAATATTTCTCGGAAATTGTTTGCTCATGCAAGTTTTTCTATAACAAACTAACATTTGTAAATTGTATGACCTATCTTACCACACTTGATACACTTAAGGTTCGAGTGATCTTGATCTAGTATGCCTTTGCCTCTTTCTCTATCTTGATGGTGGTGATGGTGGTTGTCATTATTGTTGTTGAGATTTGGTTTCCCATATTCATAGTCCCCTCATGAGGTCATAGTTGAGCCTTCAATTGTTTCTTTTCTCCTTGAAGGCACCATTATTATTCTCTGAAGTTAATTGCAAACCTGCTCTAAAGAGAGTATTTCTTGACTACTCATGAAACTGGTCTTGAATTGTTTATATTGGGAATCATGTCCAACTAAGAAGGAGACCATCTTAAATCTTTTTCTTTCCCTTTTTACGTCTTTTGTTTTGACCCAGGATAGTATTCTACATCACTTTATAGTCTACTTATGATCCAAAGTACTCACAAAGATCCTTTCTATCTTACTTGGTTGTGAAAATCTCGTCATATAGCACAAACACTTGTACAATCATCACTCCCATAGATATTCCGAAGCTTGTCCAATATTGTTTTAGAGTTTCAATGGTAAAGCAAAGTTCAGCCAACATTATGTTCAAGACAATTGAGAATCATTCACATAACTTCGTGATCTTAGCTTTCTTCTTGATTGGCTACTCTTTAGTACGAAATATGTTTGTTTTTGGACATCAAGTATATTTCTACTATTTGAAGCCCATGGTAAACAATTTTCAATTTCTTTCAACTTGATGAAAGTAATTTGAAGGTTGTCTTCATTGTTGTTGGTTATTTAGTCTCTTTCTGAATTTTGAAAAATTGCTGGACAACTTTAGAGTTTTTGTCGGTTGACAAAAATCAAGTATAAAAAAGCTTTGATACTACATTAAATTTTTGGCTATTAGGGTTTGTATAAAGTTGAATTCTACGATTTTGTGAAAGTCTTTATGCCAAAGGTAAGCACTCTGATTTTTCTCTAATTATTTTTAAAGTAGTCATAAATATAGGGTTTGAGTTCTACAAGAGTCCTAGTTGAGTTATACTTCTACTCGAGTTTGACTTCTACCCAATTTTAACTCATAGCTCAATTACAAAAGAGAATTAATAGGTATGATGAATTTAGATTACATAAGCTTTTGGAAGGCACTTTCTATTGCAATTAAGAATTGTATTACTCAGTCTATTGCGGAATCTAAACCCTAACTTTCATCTGTCAACAATACGAGGTATTATGATAGGTAGATCAGCACCTTTACTAACATCCTATAGGTACTATTGAACTCTAGGGTTTCAAAGATATAAATCTAGGGTTTTGATTAAAAAAAAGGCAGTTTCTCTGTAAATTATTGCTACTGAGATCAAAAACATATGTACCTATATAAAGAGAACTCCTAAATCGACTCTACTACTTGAGCTAGACTCCAGTCCAATTAATTAAGTTAATTTGCTAATTTTTGGTTTTTGTTTTATATGTTTTGTAATGAATTTGAGATTTCAAATATTTAAATGGTACAATAGCACAATAATATTTTATATCTTAAGCTAACGAGAAAATTTTGTACTCTATTTTCTTTCAACATCCCTTTTTAAGTTGAATTGCATATATCATAGATGCTCAACTTGATCTTGATTTTTGCAAGATTCTCTCAATTCAAAAGTTTTGTAAGTATATTTGCTAGTTATTTCATGATCTAACACAAATTAGATTTATCTCTTAATTCTGTATCTTTCTTCTGACAAAATGAAAATCTACTTCAATATATTTGATCCTTTTATAAAAAATTGAGTTTTTTATAATATATAGTATTGACTGATTGTCACATAAAAGTTGAGAGATTTTTTTTACAAGATATTCCAACTCATTCAGAAAAGACTTTAGCCATATAATATTACATGTAGCTAGAGTAAAAATTTTGTATTTTGTCTCTATATTTTATTGTTTGTTTTTACTTTTTCAAATAATCATAATCCTTTCAAGTTTCATATAAATATTAGATGTAGACTCTCTATCCATAGATAAAGCTGTCTAATATGTATCAAAATAAGTTTTTATATTCATTCTCATTGTTTTTTATAAATCAGACCAAATCTTGATGCACCTTTGAGACATCTAAGTATTTGATATACAACTTATAAGCAAACTTTTCTTCATTTTTTCATGAATTGACTTATCATTCCCATAACATAGCAAATGTTTAGTCTGATTATGGTCAAGTAAATGAATATGCCTACCATTATTCTATACATATTTGGATCTTTTAGCAATTCTACTATATCTGTATATAATTTTGAGTTTGAAATTGTGAAAATTTTAATTAGTTGCCACCAAGTAAACTTATGGTTTTGAGTATATTAAATATATATTTTCTTTAAGATAAGATTAACTTTTTATACGAGTATGTTACTTTAATTCCAAAAAAGTGGTGTAGTCTTGCCGAATCTTTTATTTCAAACTTGAAATTTAAGAATCTCTTGAGCTGGTTTATCCCTTTGTGTTGTCTCCAATTAATACAATGTCATTAACATACACTAGCAAGATAATAGTTCCTTGTGACTTTTTTTTTAACAAATATTGTATAATCAGTTTGATTCCTCTCGAAGTTATAATTCATAAGTGTTGAGCTAAATTTCTCAAATCAAAATCCTCATAATTGCATTAATTCATAAAAAGACCTCTTTAACTTGCATATCAATTTCCTTTTATCTAAGCTAAACCCAAATGACTCTATCATGTAGAATACTTCATGTAGATTTTCATTGAGAAAAGCATTTTTGACATTTTGCTATTGCATACTCCCAACCTCTATTTAGTACAAACAAAAGAATAACTTCAACTGAGTTGAGTTTGGCTACTTTAAGGTTTCAAAGTAGTTCACTCCACTTGCATCCCACTATTGGTTTATTCCCAAGAGTTACTCTTGTGTAAAGCATGCATCTCCAGTTTCATTGCCTCCCACCTCACATTTGTAAATGTCTCTTCCACTATTTTAGGAATTATGTCTACTATCAATAGTTGGATAAATTTCCTATATGTTAGTATTAATGAAGAATATGAGGCACATATATCAATTGAATACCTTGTATATTATACTCCTTTATTTCTTTTCTTATTACAATTGGTTCGCCATTGTTTTTGAAAGAATTGAAATTAGAACTAGAGATATCCATATGGGATTCAACATTTACCAAGTATGGTTGTACATCAAAATACTCTCCAATATTTAAGAAATCCTGGATTATTATAGTCCACTAAAGAAGTCCAAAATCATCTCGGATTCTAACTTAAAAACAAGAAGCCGACATAATGTAAATAGATCATTAATAAAGTCTGAATTCGAGTAAAACATAAATAGGTCTCTCTCAATACAAAGAGAGGAAAAACTAAGGCTTTGTTTGTATTTTTTTTCTTTTTTTTCTTAGAATAGAGCCTTTTTCTATCCATCGCTACCATCATAGAGAAAATTAGATATTCTGTCATAAATCCTATAAATTCTTACATGATATTAGAATTTTAAGGAAGTTGTATTCATCAAAAACAAAGAAACTCGAGCCGTTAGAACCATGACAAAACAAATAGGAGAGAGTAAGGGATTTGTCACTCTTGAAAATAATTATGGTCTCCAAAGGACATGAATTTGACTAGTCGAACCTATAGATTTTTTCAAGTAGGTCAAAGTCGTGTAAGTTTTCTTAAAAGCAAGAGGAAAAAAATGAATATTGAAAAAGAACCACCTAAAAAGTTGACTGAAAATTGATTTAGAAAAATGGTCAAATTATGACCTTATGCTAAAACAATATAAAACTCATAGTCAGTACAAACATGATAGATTATGACATAGCTAAATACATATGGAAAGAAGCCAAAAAAATCTATTCAAGTAAAAATAATGCATCTAGAACAATTGAAATAATAGAATGGAGAGTTAAAACCAAACAAATTGTCACACTTTGCCAAGGTGAAGAGTCCTTGAAATGGGCTCGATGTGTACCAACCCACCACATCTAGCATTGAAAACAAAATTAATACAAGAATCCAGAGTAGCATTATTCTTGTCAACCTTGGATAAAGAATATGAACTGATGAAGAATCGGTTTATGTTAGAAGAAAAGATATCATCGTAAGCAATATGTATGCAAGTTTATAAAAGGTAACAAGACTTAACATGTACTTGATTGTAGCAGTCTTTAAATAAACTTATGGACTTTACTAATAACACATTTACATGTTACCTGATTCCTAAATTCACTAGAAATTGTATTGGAATTCAGTCTCTAATAGCTGTCTTTAACAAGCAATTTTTAACAGAACAGAATAATTCAAAATCAGACTAGGACATGGAATAGGATTAGGATTCTAATACTTTATTTCCTTCTACAAATAGAAAGACTGAACTTCAGACAGACTGCTTCTAGGTATATGTAAGACCTTCTGGTCTGAGTCCTAGTCTAAGTTGGACTTCTTAACGTACCCAATAACAAGAGAAATACGAACCTCGGACTAACTCAGATTCCAGATATAAATAGCCTGGACTAACGAGGACATGCAAAAGTCCTGGACTTATGCTGCTATCATTCTAACACTATCCATGACTTGAGATCTTAGAGCTGCAGGAAACTACCTATTTCCACCCTGGTCTGTCCCCATTTTGTCAAGATTGTACTTTTCAAACTGAATTTGAAGATTCATGTTACAAGTCTTCTAACCGAGGTGATAGGATGCATAGTCTCCAATATTCCAATTTCCACTCACAGTTTATGTGGAAATTGGGAAATCCTTTTTTATTTTTGTAAGTCTCCAAGGAGTTCACTACGAAATTACTTGAGTTTCAGATCAACAATCAACTGACAACTTGTTGCAAAGATCTACTCAATATTTCCAACAATCCACTAGTCATGCCCATTTAGCCGAAATGCTTGACTAACAATCAAGAGAAAAAGTTGACGCTAATATTCAGACAAGAAACACACTTGCAAATATAGCAGTCAATAAGCAATTTATTTTTCCATGTTGTGTTACCATTTCCATGGATTAACTTCTCCCATGTCCTTTGCAAGGTACACTGCCATGACACATCTGTACAAGGTTCAGGTGTATATACTGACGTATCAGAATCAACTTTATGGTATGTTGACATGCCGGGTGCAAAAAGAGCTTTTGAAAAATGGACACCTACAATGTAAGAACACAACATAACATGAAATTATTTTAAAAAAATAAAGACCTCGGTAAACATGTAAATCATTGACCAATGGACTAAAATAAGTATCTCGAATTATAGATGATAATGATTATATTCCATTATATATTTACAATCTCTAAATAGAAGATCATATCATAATTTCTCTACATGTTTCTGAAACTATTGTATATGAATTATTTTATATATATATATATAAATAAATGAGTATTCTTGCTTTGATAAAATATGGGAATCTAACACACTAGAATGCTATTATAGATGCTATTGCAGTAATTCCAAGAATGAGACTTCTGTTATTTGAGGGTGGCCACCCCATCTTATCTGAATTTGAAATAAGAAGGTGACTCTTATGGAGCAAAGCTGTCAAAAGGAATTCATGCGGTTGAGATGATAGAGGGCATACTATGTATGGTTAGCCATCAAGATGGATGTTACATGGATGGCATATATTACTAGTTGTTCAAAAATATGGAGAATATTTCAGATTATTTCAGTTGATGGCAAATCTATTGTTTGCTGCACTATATTGACTCTCCCCTAGTCCTACTGGGAATCTGGGTCTACTAAAATCCAAGTTAAGTCCTTGTTGGCCTCAAATTTAATGTTAGAAACATAGCCACTGCTAAAACCCTACTATCTATTATTGTGCCTACCTAAACTCTATCAAATTCAACATGGTATTAGAGCCTAGTACAACTATCTTGCAAACCCTAAACCCAGGATCCTGCCAGCTGTCAGGCCTTTTGATCAAGTTTCTTTCTTAGTGACCAACCCTGAGGGAGATGGCAATCCAGAGAGCAATGGCTTCTTGTCTCTTGGAGATGTCTTTCAGGTGACTTCAGTTAGACTAGTGGGATCCACGAACTAATTTCAATGGGCTAAAGATGTTCACATCTTTTTGAGAGCCAAAGGCAAACAATCTTACATCGAGGAATCGCCATCATGTAAGCCTACTGAAGAGTGATATAGAGAAGATGATTAGGTAATAACTTTGCTATAGAGAAGATGATCAGGTAATGACTTTGCTATGGAATAGTATGGATCCTATAGTTAGTTAGAACATGGTTTTTTTCCAACACTTCAAACGAGGTTTGGGATGAAGCAAGGAAACTATATTGAAGATAGGGTTTTAGAAATTTTTGAGGAGATGATTAGAAGAAAGTAGTATGGCAAGCCACTAGAAGAACAGTTTGGTAGATTAAAGTGTTTATGGGATGAATTAGATGTGTACCAACTCTCAACAACTAGCATTGAGAAACAGAACCTACAAAAAGAAGAATTCAAGGTAGCTGTATTTCTCTGAATCCTTGACAAGGAATATGAACCTGTTAAAGTACAATTTCTTTCTGGCAAATAAGATCCTTCAGTTAGCAATCTATAGTCTAGATTGCAAAGAGCAAATATAGAACATGCAGATCAAGCTTCAAATCTAGAGTTTTTTTTTTTTTTTTGGTGAAAGAAGCAGAACCAATCAAATCAAAACCTCAAATCTAGAGGTTGTATCTCTGATTTCTAGCAGTAGTAAGGTGTCTAGGAGAGGAGAAGTTGGTATGAATCTTGTGGAGGCTTTTCTGACTGAGGAAGAGGTAGAGGCTGTGGAAAACTACAGTGCACACACTCTAGGATAACAAATCATACCATAGATAGATGCTGGATCTTATATGGAAAGCTTGCCCATGCTAATACTTCTGAAACATCTAGTTCTTATCAAGGAGATATTGCTTATACAGCCTTTGCTTCCAGCTCTGGTCCAGTCACAAGCCCTCTAAACTTGAATCTCACAATAGGAGGGTATGACTGGATCATGAAAGCCAGGAAAGCCTTAATAGTCACATCCACTATGATTTCCACAGCAGCCAAGGCTGATAGATCAACCCCAAAGTCTTCTCCATGGATCATTTATTCTGGTGCTACTAACCATAGGATTGGTAACCCTAACATGATCACTTTACACCAATTCCTGCTGCTAAACATGTGATTCTTGTCAAAGGAGAACACTCCAATTAGTGACAAAGGCAACATCAAAATCAGTTCTCTTAATCTCTCTTCAGCTCTTTTTATCTCAGTTTCCTTACAACCTTTTCTGTATCAGTCAATTGACAAAAACCCTAAATTGCAGCATAACTTGTTATCCTTCCCATTATGTGTTTTAGGACCTTTTCAAGAGAAAGATGATTGGTGGAGGGATTGAAAAGGGAGAACTTTATCTTCTAAATCCTAGATGACTCCAATCAAAGATTTTTACAAGCCAACAGGACAGTTTATTTAGATGACATTGTACATTAGGTTACTTATTTTAATCAACTTAAAACTTTGTTTCCCAGTAGCAATTCACAGCCAAATCCTTATTTTGAGATTTCTGAACTTGCTAAACACCATAGGTCAATTTTTCCTTCTCAGATTAATAAAAGAAGTGTATCTTCATTTTATCTTGTGCACAATAATGTTTGAACCACTAGACAAAGTTCTTTGGATGGTTTTAGGTACTTTGTAAGCTTCATTAATGATTAATCAAAATAACTTGGATTTACCTTATCAAAACTAGACCAGAAGTGAGCTATACTTTCAAAGTCCTTCAGAAAGAAAATTGAAATTAATCAACAATTCCATCAAAGTATTAAGAGCTAAGAATGGTGGAGATTCATCACTAGAGATCTTCAAATGAGATTCTATTTCAGCCTTCCTATCCAACCACACCATAATAAAATGGTGTGGCTCAAAGGAAGAATAGGAATCTGCTAAAAGTTGCTAGAGCTTTAATGATACATCAAAAATGCTCTGAATAAATTTTGGGGTGATCTTGTTCAAACTACTTGTTTCCTTATCAACAAAATGCCTACTCCCTTGCTCCAAAATAAAAGCCCATTCCAAACTGAGGAACCATTTCATATTAACCCTAGAATATTTGGTTGTGTATGCATTATTCATGAGCTAAGCCTCACTAGAGACAAGTTACATCCTCAATCTGTCAGGTGTGTGTTTCTAGATTAGTCAGGATTACAAAAAGATTACAAGTGCCGTGATCCTATAAGGTGTAAAAGATAAGACTTCCCCTGAAGAGGTGCCCTATTTCTCTGCTAAGAGTGAAGACTTCAGTCTTGAAACTGAATATGTGACTCATCCTGACCTTAAGCCTAATACTAAGCCTGTTCTACTTATTCTTGTTGACAAACCTTACAGTGCCTATAAATGAAATTGATCCTAGATATCCGAGAGTGTATACCAGAAGAATGCCATTAGTCAAGAAGCTCCTTCAGTAGTGACTACTCAAGAAGGGCCTTTCTCAAACCATGATCAACTAAATCATCATTCAGGTATTTCTGATATTGAATATTACCTTCCAATTGCTCTTAGAAAAAAAAGAACATGTACTAAACATCCTATCAAAAAGTTTGTCTCCTATAACTGGCTATCACCTGAATACAAACACTTAGTTCTGGAAAACTCTTCTACAATTGTCCCTATGTCTTTCACAGGAGCCCTATCATATTTTAATTGGAGAAGAGTTATGGAAGTTGAGATGAAAGACTTACATCAAAATCGAACTTAGGAGCTTGACTTACATCAAAATCAAACTTAGGAGCTTGTCCCATTATTCGAAGGCAAGAAAACAGTGGGTTGCATGTGGGTCTATACTACAAAGTATCATCCACATGGAAGCATTAAAAGGTATAAAACTAGGCTTGTTCCAAAATGGTCCACTCAAACCTATACTTTAGACTATTTTGGTACTTTCACTCTTATGGTTAGACTTAACTTAGTAAGGTCATACTCTCTCTAGCTATCAACATGGGATGGTTTATATCACAACTAGATGTCAAGAATGCTTTTCTTCATGATGATTTAAAAGAGAAGGTAAAAATGACACAACCTCCTGCTTTTAGTAGCAATCAAGGGTAAGGAGTCATTTGTAAACTCAAAAGAGTTTTATATGGTCTTAAACAATCCTCAAGAGCATGGTTTGATAGATTTACCACTACTCTAACTACCTATAAGTTTATGAGGAGTCAGACATACTATTCAGTTTTTGTAAAAAGACAGGACGGAAAATACATAATACTGCTAATCTATGTGGATAATATTAGTCTAACAAGTGATAACATAGAAGGGATAGAAAAGCTTAAGGCTTTCCTAAAATCACAGTTTGAAATCAAGGATTTGGGGAAGATTACTTAGCCATTGAAGTAGCTCACTCCTCCAAAAGAACCATTTTATCTCAAAAGGAAATACACTATTGACCTCCTCAAGGAGACTAATCTACTTGGCAGCAAGAAGTCAAACTCTCCTGTGGATCCAAATGTCAAGTTATATCTAGATCAAGCAGCGGAAATTGAAGAACTTGATCATTATAGATTGGTAGGAAAGTGTATCTAACTGACAACAACAAGGCTTGATATTGTGTAGGCAATCAGTAACATAAGCCAATTCATGCAATTTTCTAGCAAACCTCAGTTGGAAGCAATTTACAAGATTTTGAAATACTGCAAAGAATCTCCTGGTCTAGGTTTGTGCTGTACAAAGCATGATCATTTATGAACTCAGTGCTTCATAGATATGGACTGAGCAGATTTTCCAGCTGATTGGAGATCTACTTTAGGTTTTTTTACCTTTGTTGTATGAAATTTAGTGACTTGGAAGTGTAAAAAGCAAGTCAAGATCTAGTGCAGAGGCATAATATAGGGCTCATTTTGGGAACATGTGAGATATTATGGCTCAGCTTTCCAGTTGCAAGACCTACCAATCTCTATTGTGGCAACCAATCAACCTTACCCATCTTGCAATCCAGTTTTTCACGAGAAAAAAACAAAACATGTAGAAGTGGTTCTTCATTTTGTCAGGGAGTAGGTTTTAACTCAGCAGGTGAAGCTGCAATATGTTCCAGTTGGGGACTAACTAGCTGATATTCTCACAAATGCCTTGAGAACATAAGCTCTACAATCAATTGTCTTCAAGCTAAGCATGATTGATATCTATGTTCCAGGTTGAGAGGGAATGTTGAAGAATATGGAGAATATCTTAGATTAGTTTAGCAGCTAGCCTATTCATTGTTTGATGCACTATATTTATTGTCTCTCCTAGTCCTACTGGGAATCCAATTCGATTAGAATCCGAGTTAAGTCCTTATTTGACTCAGACTTAATGATAGAAACCCTAGCCGCTGCTAAAACCCTACTAGCTGCTATTCTGCCTACATAAACTCTACCAAATTCAACACGAAAGTACACTAGCATGATCCATTTCACAGCTTCAGTCATAAGCAACATACTCCTGCCCAGTGCATATTCGCTAAGGCAATGTCTAATTTGGATTGCTTCTTCACAATCGCCATAATGCATTTCAAGGGTTTAGTTATGGCCAATGCTATATAATTTGTGTTCTCATCTATCATTTAACCATTTGGCTTAGTTTCAGCCTTTTTGGATATTCCAATGGACATCACCCAATCTAACTATCCAGTGAAACTTTAACTTTTTATGGATTAATTTACCCTTGACAAAGGATTAAGCAAAATTTCAAGTTATATCACAACAATAACTAGGGCTCAGAGTCATAAAAAAGTGGAGAAGGGAAAACCATAACAGAAAATTTAAATTGACCATTAATGTTCCTAAACTTTCATACTAATGAAGAAAAAAGGCTGTCAAATAACATAAATAGTTAACATAAAACAAGTTCTCACCATTACGTATCATAAGTATCTGATTTTATTTTAGTGCCAAAATCCTTTCTTATATCAAATTATCTTTAATTTAACATGAAAGTAGATACTAAGAGGGAAGAATGAAAGCCACAAATAGAAAAATAATACATTGAACCACAAAACACTTAAGAGACAATTTGATTGGAAAAAATATCTAATTGAAGGGTAAAAAAAGGAGAATATTCAGCAGAAGCATAAATACCATTTCCAGCACAGATATTTTTTAGCTGAGGAAGCAGAAGATCCGGGTCTCTCACCTCCATGCAATTAAACAAGAGAATCTACAGAAACAGTTCAACTAAAGACACCATCAGTTTGAAACAGGTGTCTAGAAATGAACAGTTACGTAATCAACAGAATAAGCTTTACAAACTTGGAAGGAAAACAACAACAGAAAAGAATTTTCTACAACCATTGTTAATCATAGTTGGCGCAGGCACTGACTTTGAAATAAGAGTCTCACCCTCTTTGGGATTTTGTTTGGTACACTCGAGTTCATAGTCTCATTTTCAACATTCTCATGGAAATGAAATTCTTCCACAATGCCACTTCTCAGAGGATCTTGGTCACCTCTCACAGCATTTGAGAACCATTTTGCGCAAACTTCTATGCTCTCAGGATTATGTGCACCATCTAGATAGAATACTAAATCACCAGAGCTTTCACCTATATGCAACATCATGTGACATTTCTCCAGTTTATCATGAACAATCTGGGCCCGTCCAGGAAGACTGGCAGCACAAAGACCCTGAAGAAAAGGCTCCGGCAAACATGTGTCCAAGTTATCCTGAATTAAATATCAGTGGTTAAACAAATATTAATAACTACTAACATGATAAAAAATCATCAATTTAGGAACTGAAATATTGGATAAGTGAAGATAAGAGTAGTTCAAATAGTCATCATTTCTGGAGGTATTCAAATGAAAGCTACAAGAGCAGCATGTGGTTAGTTATTTCCCCTCCTAGGATTATCCTCACCTTCAGAGTTCCAATCAAGCTCAAGCAGTAGTAAGATAATCCTAAGGATCTGAACGAGAACTTCCCCACTCATCTCTTTGCAGATGTGTCCTGTAGGCAATATCTAAGCATCACAATGTTCCACACACATCTAATGTCATTTTGCTCAAATCTCCATCACAATTAATAAAAATTTGTCATGAATGAAAAATAACTTCCTAAGCCCTCAGATTTGCGATTATTCAATTGGCATTCTCTAAAAAAAAAAATACGTAAGTTAGAGTTGTGTGGTTAACAATCAAATGAGGTGGGGCAAAACTTATCCTAGCTCCCTCAGCTGGCTCGTGCTTGATGGACATTTTATCACTAGCTCCAGTTAGTTGATATTTGGGACAATGTTCCCAATGGTAGTTTCTTATGTAGAGAAAGTTAATTTCCTCATATAAATTTATTGTGATTGGCAAAATAAATTATGTAATACCCATCAGATGTCCTTACTTATTAGCAAAACAAATTATGTATTATACAAATTTCAGGCTTGCCAACTGTTCAAGAGAAACTGCTAAGATCTCTAGCTTTGAAAAGTCAGGAACATTATTTGCAGCTTTGAATTTTTCAAATCGTGCACTGTAAGAAATAATCTCGACCGATATCGTATAAGTGAACATAAGTAATAATTCTGATTTTTACTACATAAACTAATAGTAAGATTTTTCAAGAGACAAGGCCCTTCATATTATTGAGTTCCACTCATACATAAAAAAGAGTGCAGTCAAAAGCTCAAGTAAACAAAACAGATTCTAGAAAAGAACAAGATAAGTCAGTTTATTATCTCAACTAACATTTTCACCAAACATTGGATGCTTAGTCTGTTTAAGCCAAGATCTGGAAAGAGCAACAGCAAGGCCAGCATTCACGAACTGGTGATCACCAGATAATCCAAGTTTCAACCCTCTCAACACTTTTGGCTGAAGTGGTGATGCTATGGCCAATGGAACCTGCGGGTGGTAAGAACTGTCACACAAGAGCACTATTAAGCAAAGGATACTATCGCCAAAAGTAAGAAAAGAACTTTTGATTTCATTCTGCAAAGACATCAGGGAATACTAGACCTCATCATTGCTAAGTTTGCAAATTGTGGTTAAGAAATGAAATGATGTGTCCAAATTGATATCCACGATCATCAATACCTTCCATGTGCCCCCAAAGAAAAAGAATAACTACAGATATCTACTTTGATAATCAGACGGTATTTTATGATATCTGTGGCATCAATAACCTCAGAGATTACTCTCAATCCAAGTTGGTGTTAAGCATTCTCTATTACCTCAACAAAACTAAAACAAAATGCAAGATTGACCATAGCTAATAGTCAACATAGAGGATGTAAAATTACCATGAGAATGGTGGCTCTGTCCTGAAGAACAGACATTGCATCTGAAAGTTGGGGAACTGTAAATGCAGGGACATGGGGCTTCATGCGCATGGAATACACCAATGCAGTTCAGAAAACACTTGAAAATAAAGACTGCATAGTTGGATAATCAAAACAAAAATATCATAATGCACAGTCCATTAAGCCGTGCACCTTGGTCTAAATTCATAGCAGTCTATTGGTAGATGTTTACCTTAAAAATCCCGGCCTTTTCTGATGCAATTTTCCCAAGGGTATCCCCTGAATTAAGATTTGGATAGTATTATATTTTAACACATGCTATAAAATTATTACATTCTGAGGGTAGAAAGTTACTTAAGGCAAGGCATGCAATGATTAATAATGCTGTCAGATAAAAAGCAGGCCAATAACGTAGCATGTGTTGTAGTATATGCATCTATATTAGACTCAGAGTTAAGAGTAGAGTTAGATAAGACTAGGACCTGCGTGAATTATGTATTGGGTCACTAGCAAAGCCCAGTTAGGAAGTAGGACAAGGCTCAGCCCATTTATTTGGCCATGTAGAAGATATTACCAAGGCTTTGAGGGTTTGTTTCACAATACCCAAGTGGACTATTTGGTGCAATGGAAGTGAGTGAAAGTGTAAAGAAATGACCTCTCCCTACTTTTAATCCACTTCTAAAGTGGCTACACTGACGTTTGGTCAAACAAAAGTGAAAAATAGGAAGTAAATTTTATTTATTTTAGCCTCTCAGAAGAGACTCTGGACCAAATTAATCGGAAATTAATTTTAATTCATTTTGGACTTCTGGGTTAGAAGTGCACACAAGTGGGTCATTACTTCTAGAAGTCACTTATGATCAAACAAACATCAAAAGTAGGTAGAAGTGGTTTCACTTCTGACCACTTTTGCCCATTTCTGTCTAACCAAACAGTCCTTATCAATGTCAAACATCTACCGCAATATTCTCTCCCAAAAGTTTACTCAAGAACCCCAATATTGTTGTTAAAGAACATTAGGTTTAGGCTCAGACATCCCTTATTGGGCCTTAGCTTAACAACATGTATGATTGCACTATAAGTGCCATCCAAATAGCATAAAGCCAGGTTCATCACAGCTATTTATTTTTTGAACTAGAGCGTAACTGGATCATGGGTCAAGCCCATTAGGGTTTCTAGTGGCCACGAGCTCCATCTATAACAGGGTTCATTGTCTAGGGTTTCATGAGCGAATGTGATTTCAAGAAGTCATCTTCAAGATGAAGCTTCATGACTTTGAAACCCTAGGTTCTTGTCTTTGCTTCCTTGCATTCTACAATGAACCCTAGAATTTAGAGGGAGAATACCACAGGAAAGCAACAACTGGATGCAAATGGGTGTTCATTATTAAATATCATCCTGATAGGACTATTGAAAGATACAAGGCAAGGTTATTGGCAAAAGGATACAGTCAAATTTATTGAATGGACTATTTTGAGACCTTTTCACATATTGCTAACTTAAACTCGATGATAATTTTGTTGTCACTAGTTATCAATCTTGGCTTGTCTCTACAACAATTAAATGTAAAAAATGCCTTTTTACATGGGATTTCAAAAAGGAGGTATATAAGGATATGCCTCCAAGTTATTCACAAGGTGTAGTTGGTAAGGTCTGCAAGCTCAAAAAGGCTCTCTACATATAAAATAGTCCCCGAGAGCTTAGTTTGAGAAGTTCAGTTCAGCCCTATCAGCCATTGGTTTCAAGAGAAGTCATGCAGATCACTCATCGTTTTTCAAGAAAACAACTCAAGTAATGGCAGTTTTACTAACTTCTTTAGATGGTATAGTCCTTACTGGAGATGATAGCAAAGATATAGCAGAGCTCAAGAAGCTTCTGAGATCAAGGTTTGCAATCAAAGGTCTGCAAACCAACACAGACTCCTAAGGAGATCAATCACAAATCTATCCTGATCAAGGTGAAGTTCTAAGCAATCCAGAAATATATAGAGGGCTGGTTGGTCAACTGATTTACCTAACCATTACTAGGCCAGACACTGCCTTTGCTGTTGGAGTAGTCAATCAGTGCCCACCCATAACTACCCTTTTAAAAATGCAAGAAGATCCCTATACATTGTTTCGCATACCGCCACTACCCGCCACAATGAGATTTTATCTCGCAGTGACTCTGCGTTGCCCTACCATGTTGGGAAATATTAAGCATTTCCCTCCCTACAACTGTCGGTTGGAGCTTCGGCTTGGACCACTGAATCAGCATAGGGAGACAGGCATCATTGGTGATCTCATTGCCCGTGGCGTTGGTCCTGCTTGTTTTTATTAGGTATGAGTGATCCGGATACTAGTTGGCCAGTCTACGATGGGTTTTTTCCCTAGAAGTGCTAGGATATTGTGGGGGTGCTCTAACACTAAGGGTTTCTCGATTTCCTTCTGGATGACTTCTAAAGGTCTCACTCAAACTAACCCTTATGCATGCCCCAAGATTTCCACATCTAGAAGCTGCTCAACACATATTGAGGTACCTAACAGGCTCCCCTGAACTGGTTTACTATACAAAGCCAATGATTCTTTGGCTATAATGATGCAGATTGGACTGAAAGTCCTCTTGATATAAAATCTACTATTGGATTCTGTATGTTCTTTGGAGGAAATCCAGTCACTTGGAAGAGCAAGAAACAGAATATAGTTGCTAGATCAAGTGTGGAAGATGAATCCAGAGCAACTGCCATGGCTACTTTTCAGATACTTTGGCTCCAAATTTTGCTGACAGCATTGTGAATTGATGTTACAGGGCCTACTCTACTCTGTGACAATCAGGCTACTCTACACATAGTAAACAGCCCGGTCTTCCATGGGAGAACAAAGCATATTGAAGTTGAACTCCACTTTGTCATGAAAAAGGTCCTAAATCAACAAGTTTCTCCATTATATGTTCAGTCCAAGATGCAATTGGCAGACATCTTCAACAAATCTCTATCTAAAGATCAGGTTGCTGAAGCTACTTCCAAGCTGGGCACGATGAACAAATATGCTCCAGCTTGTGAGGGGTGTTGAAAGCAGATATATTTATCTATTTATCATGTTAGTTATGCTATTGAGTTGAGGGGCTGAGCCAAGACTTATTCTTGTTAGAATCCTAAGTTTGAGGATCATGGTTTTATGTAATAATAAAGCCCATTAGACTTAGGCCAGATGCTAGGGTTTTATATGATGTGTTCTGCAATTCTGAGAATGATATATATTCTGGGATCTTTTCCTGAAAAGGAGGCTGAATAAAAGATGGGGTTGACCATGCCTAAAACCCTCATATATTGACAACCACCTAGGTTTTGAGGGTTTGTTTCCTAAAACCCTAGTTTTTACAACTACTCTTATCAAACACAAGCATCTATTGTGATATTTTCTCTCTAAATTCTACTCAAGAACCCTAGTGTTGCAATAGCATGCTGACCACTATAAAGTGCAAAACCATAAAAATTAAAGCAGTGATAGTCACTGTACTTAATCCATGTCCTTCTTAAAGGAATGAAGTAACCATTAGTAAGGATGCAATTTTGGTACTTTACTTCCATTAATTAGATCAAGAATATCAAGTTAACTAGTCCTTAAACAAGAAATTCAGATCAAGCCACTAGCAATAAGGTCAGGAAAATTTGACCTTGGGTGGTCAAAGAATAAGCCACTTCCAAATTGTTCAATTTCAGATCAGTGTTTAAAATGTGTTGCATATAATAAGTAAACAAACTCGAATGGAGTATACAATAGCCAGGTGTTCACCTCAGTCGTATGCATGCATTCCATAGCATATTTTAATAAAAACCTAATGTCTGAGACAGATAAATAAAAAAATTAAGCAAATAATTTGGTACTATTAATCATTTAACTTAGATATTAAATTTTATTGAGTTGATCCAGATCTTCCATAACTAATGATCTTTTTATCAACTAGTTTGGCTAGATTACTCCATGTATCATTAACTCCTATTAGAACATGAGTCATATGAAACTAAAATCAAGATGGCCTTTGACGTAGCAACAAGCGTGGTAGACGAGGAAAACACCGTTGCCTCTGTTAAGAACTCCTTGAATCCACAAGAAAGAGAGAAAATTCACTAAAGTAGAACTTTATTAAGAATAAAAGTTGTCCCCCGTCCATAGGACTGAAGGCCTATTTATACAAATACCAAAAATTCAATTTGAGTAAGTTTCTGACTTCCCAAGTCCTAAACTGAATATAACTCAGTTTAAACCCATTAATTGGATTAGTAGAAGTTCTAAATAAGTTAACCTACGAAAATAAAATCCTAAATAAAGATTCATCCTTCCCAAGTCCTAAACTGAATAGGATTCAGTCCAAAATTGGTCTTGGATTGATGGAATCCGATAATAAGACCTAAGACATCATAATAAAGAAAATTTTAAACATATAAAGGTACTAAATAAGGTAAATCCTAAGTTTAAATAGAAGAGTGAATCAAATCATTTGTCATGGCCCCTTGACTTCTGAATTAGCTTCTTTTGATATTCTTGAACTTCCTTTGAGTGTCCTTCATCAGTGTCCCCTTTTTGTAAAAAACTCGTCCTCGAGTTACTTTGTCGTAATGTGCAG